>QJNZ01000182.1:0-128165 GCA_004155055.1 Monosporascus sp. CRB-8-3
GGTAAGGCGCTGCTGGGCTTGGATTGATTGGCAATTGCATCGCCCAGTGGCCTGCAACTCCCCAAAAAAAAGCTTACGGCAGCTTGAAAATTCCCTCCTCAACCACTCCGACGCCTCTCTTTCCCCTTCCGTCTCCAGCACAATAATAACTGAACTCTACTGTGGTGAAGCTGCCTCGGGTCGGCCACTGTTCTCCTCCTCGTGCCGGCTATCTGTTCCCTCCCCAATTGATCTCGTTTCAATCCCTCGTTTCCCCCACCCCTCCGAGCTTGAGGACTTTATATCACAACTCACCATGTCGCGATACCTCCGTCCTGCAGCTCGACTAGCTGCCTCCGCGCGGTCCGTCGCGGTTCCTACGACAGCCCGAGCCTTCCCCAGATTCGCCTCTGCCACTCTGGCCGTCTCGCAGAGGAGGACGTACGCCGATGCCAAGGGCACCAAGGACTATACCGTGCGTGAGGCGCTGAACGAGGCTATGACCGAGGAGCTCGAGGCCAACGACAAGGTCTTCATTCTCGGAGAGGAAGTCGCCCAGTACAACGGCGCCTACAAGGTCACCAAGGGATTGTTGGATCGGTTCGGCGACAGGAGAGTCATTGACACCCCGATCACGGAGAGCGGTTTCTGTGGTCTGGCCGTCGGTGCGGCGTTGAGTGGACTGCATCCTATTGTGAGTCGACACTCTCCCTGTTGTATGAACAAGGGATTTTGGCAATGAGAGGGACAAGCGCAAGACGATGGAGGCTTTGCCATAGTCGAACTATGGAATCTTGGGGGGAAACCCGAGTCGGAATGGAGATTGGCTAACACACCATGCCATATCTAGTGCGAGTTCATGACCTTCAACTTTGCCATGCAAGCCATCGACCAGATAGTTAACAGCGCCGCTAAGACTCTCTACATGTCCGGGGGTATTCAGCCCTGCAACATCACCTTCCGGGGCCCCAACGGTTTCGCCGCCGGTGTCGCCGCTCAGCACTCTCAGGACTACAGCGCCTGGTACGGTTCTATCCCCGGTCTGAAGGTCGTTTCTCCCTGGTCTGCCGAGGATGCCAAGGGTTTGCTGAAGGCCGCTATCCGTGACCCCAACCCCGTCGTCGTCCTCGAGAACGAGCTGATGTACGGTGTCTCGTTCCCCATGTCCGAGGCCGCACAGAAGGACGACTTCGTCCTGCCCTTCGGCAAGGCCAAGATCGAGCGCCAGGGTAAGGACCTGACCATCGTCTCGCTTTCCCGGACCGTCGGCCAGTGCATGGTCGCCGCAGAGAACCTGAAGAAGAACTACGGTGTCGATGCGGAAGTCATCAACCTGCGATCCGTCAAGCCTCTCGACGTCGAGGCCATCGTCAGGTCGGTCAAGAAGACCGGCCGTCTCCTGTCCGTCGAGTCCGGTTTCCCCGCTTTCGGTGTAGGTGCCGAGATCCTCGCTCTGACCATGGAGTACGCTTTCGACTACCTCGATACCCCCGCCCAGCGTATCACCGGCGCCGAGGTCCCGACGCCTTACGCCCAGAAGCTTGAGGAGATGAGCTTCCCCACCGAGAAGCTCATCGAGGACTACGCCGCCAAGATGCTGAAGGTATAGGCAAGCTCCCAAAACAGCAGGGGTGAATCACACGACGAAACGACGAGCACGCAGATCAGACTCCGGCAAAATGAGGATGTTGTAGACATTGAACCTGCGTCCAGGCCATGCTCGCAGCTTCGGGGATGCTGGGGAGTCGCATCTGCCTATACTTGACGGGCGGAAGCGAAAACTAAAAAGAACTACAGTTAATAGGACACGTGATAGGAAGGCGTGGGCGCCCGCATAGAATTTGGGACACCGGCACGTTGGGGTGTTTTTGCACAAATGTACTTATAGGCTCTATAGTAGCATATGCATTCGATATGAAGGCGGGTTTTCTTCCTCGCGCTTGGGGTATGCTTCCTCCAAGTTGTGCTCTGTGAACCTGCAAACGGGTAGTTTATCGGAAAACCCGGGGGTCATTCCACCACGGGACTCAGTGAAACGCATACCGATACGTGTCTACCTAGGCAAGTTTGTGATCAGGGGCTGATTCGACTACCTGGATGGCAATGTCTCGTCGGGGGTATGACGGGGGGGACGGGCCGAACCCACAAGACCCCGAACGGGGAAAAGCGGAGAATACACGGATTCTTTCCTTAAATTATATTTTCCTTACAGCAAGAGTATAAAGCAGGTGAACTGGCCGCCCTATGTGATAGATCCACTCTTCTTGGCGTGTGGAGGTCTAGAGTATCTGGTCGGTGCCCCTATTTGCATTGGCAAATGACGGAGACAAAATACGAGGCTGGAATCGTCTTTAGGTTGGTTGGAATAATAGCACTACTATGTTAGAAAGTCTTCAAATTTTGTAACTATCCAACCAGGCACGCTGTTGTGTCCGTCCGCTCGGATTGGCACTGACCGCTGAACAAAAGCCGAGCCGGCGATTCTCGCCTGAGCTCCTAGTTGCACAGCATCGGAACCGGGCTAGCTGATAAAAGGCTGGTGAAAGTACGTATCTATAGGCCACTCTGTCTTACAGACTCTACTGATGTAATATGATGTTTGCATAATGCCCGGGAGAGCTGTATACACACATATATATATAATGGAAGGAGTTTCAGAATGGGCTTTATCACAACTAGAGGGCTTCCATCGTGCCAATTAGCCGGCACTGCGTGCCGGCCCTGATCCTAGAATTCTCAGTCGCAGGTCACGCGGGAGGTTTGTCATGTCATAGTGCCAAAAGGAGTGAATTTTCTGCATAGTATGACTACCTAGATGTCCTTCGTACAGCTACCCAGAAATTTAATTAACGGCCTCGTGTTGCTGTCAGGCCACTTCCGTGTACCACTTTTGTAAAAGAGCAGTTGTCCTTGCGCCACGCCCCCTATTTTCCCATTGCGGTGGGTATGCGAATGCCTGCAATTGGTATCAGCTTCTGTATCTTCAACTTTTCCCATTCCATGAACTTACCATGCAATATAGGCGAAGGAACACGCCGATGTTGGTGGTAGACTGATCAATAGCCCTTGCCATAGCGACCATCTTTACCTCCCCGGCCGTAGCCGTCATCCTTCTTTCCATCATGCTTCCAGCCGTCGTCCTTCTTCCCGTCGTGCTTCCTGCCGTCATCCTTCTTCCCGTCATGCTTCCTGTCATCATCCTTCTTCCCATCGTGCTTCCTGCCGTCATCTTTCTTTCCATCATGCTTCCTGCCATCATCCTTCTTCCCGTCATGCTTCCTGCCGTCATCCTTCTTCCTGTCATCATCTTTCTTCCTGTCATCCTTCTTGCCGTCGTCCTTCCTGCCGTCGTCGTCCTTACCCCCGCCGTACCGCCCACCTCCGTGGCCACCTCCGTAGCCACCTCCGTGGCCGCCCCAGTATCCGCCGTCATCGCGAACGACGAGGTCTTCGTTGGCGGCCGTAGGTGCGGCCGAGATCAGGCCGCCCACGTAGAGGAGCATTGAGAGCGAGAGGAGATTGAACTTCATGATGAGTGATTTTGTTTTCTCGGCGTGCGGCGAGAATAGAGTAGAGGCTTGAGATGAGGGACTGTTTGCTATGGGATGAGAAGAGAGTTCGTCGCTGTGGAAGAGAGCAGAGGAAGACTCTTATAGTACGATGCTCTCCGGCTCGAGCATCTCCAATGACGCGTATATCTAGTCATGAGGTGTACAATACAGCAGAGCCTCGACTCCGCTCCAGTCTTCGTGTTGAGCGATGGGCATGTGCCATCCTATAAGCTGTCTCTATGTGTAGAGTACAGAATTCGTTAGCTGAGAGCTAGGTCTGCTAAAGTGCTCTTAAGCTTTCCCGATGCATCAAATATAAAAACCATTACCTAAAAGCCAAGTCTATTGGAGATTTTGGGCTAATCGTAAAGTAATGTCCCTGAATAAGCTTTAAGGCCATTAATACTTAAAGATATGATATTGTTCGCTCGTCATTAAGAATCATTAAAACTATGTCTTATATTATTATAAACAATTGCCGAGTAAGAGTGCGCAAGGCCCTAGGTTGATTGCATTCGTTTAATAGCTTGGGATTGTCCCCATCCAATTTTTAAACTACGGATGGCTCATATTTGGTAGGCGGAGAAGCTATTGACTACCCTATAAACTTCAAGTAACTTCGACATCGCCGGAAAGAGCTTTTTTGGTGCCATGCTAGAAAACCTCCCGGGCCCGAACCTGAGGGTCGTTTACCTCACCAAGATCACGGCCCATTCTAAGGTCGTGGCTGCGCCTGTGGCGCGCCCGTACGTATAACGTGAAGAAACGAATAATTGGGAACGTCTTGTTCACAGAAGATGTGGCTGGAGTTCAAGAAGATCAGTCAAGGCGTCTGGAATTCTTCGGAAGTAAGAAAGCGCTCCTGATCAAGATGGGCGCGAGGACACCATTTTGTTCTTTTGGCTTGAGTTATGCTATTGCAGGATGAAGCTACTTCCCACAATACCTTGGCTATGAGCCTTTCCGCTTTGTTCCCTCTTAACTGTCATAACGGATGAATCCCGGCTGATGACTGGTACATGCTCTCCGAGACTAAACTAAAAAGGGGAAGGGGGGGAGATCAGGCCAGGGTTGAGGACAACCGAGAGGCTATGAAAATTTTACTAGCAGAGCAGGGTTACCTGGACCCCCCCACATAACAGCCACACACACCAATCCCTATATAAAGAGAAATAAGCCATCCGCTTTCCAAGATTCACAGCGAGGAGATTTCTAAATATAGAATCTCCCTTTGAACGGGTCGCGTAACTCAGTTGGTCAGAGTGTCGTACTAATACTCCTATCGCACATGGAGTCTATAGTCAATGCGAAAGTCGAGAGTTCAAGCCTCTCCGTGACCACGCCCATCTCTTTTTGATGTTTCGTTACCCCCGGGCACGCTGCCTTCACATTCTCTACTCTCCCCGTCTGAGACTCTGATGCGTTGTGGGGCCGAGCTGCGAAGTTGAAGTTGGGCTCTCTGACGTCTCATGACGGCGATCCTTGCCATCCACATAAATCCTACCTTTTTTTTTTTTTTTTTTTTTTTTTACATAGCTTCCGTGACTACGTTGTAATTCCTCTCCTGCAATATGCACGGGCTTGTTCTGCCCGGTAAGCGCGAGAAGCGGCTTTGCTCATATGCTGTCGTTTGATCCCAAACCACGTATTTACGTACCCCGCCTACAACCCCGCCCCTTTTCCGGGGTTCATAACTGGGATATAGCTGACAGCCTAGAAGTAGTAGTCATAAAAAGTTATGCAGACATGAACCTTACAAGCTGTTCTATGAGAAGTTGCAGTCTGCATATCAGATATGACAAGAATGGAAAGTACCTCCTTTCATCATAAACTATGTGACGTAAAAGGGGGTTATTGCATGTTCGCATTGTACCTAAGCATCTTGTTTGGCAGGCCAATACTTCTGCACAAATTCCAGTGGCTCCTTCAGCCACGGCATTGCCATAGTGTGGTTATTGTCGAAAACATGCTCACCGGTCTGATACGTGAGGTAGAGCGAGACATCCGGTTGTAGCTTCCTCAGTTTTCTCACCCACCGTTCCGTGTGCGTCCACGGGACCTGTCTACCGTCAGCTTCTCTCTATGTCCTCCATACGGGCTCGAGTATTGTGAGCTAGGCACTGACCAGCTCATCATCTTTGGAATGGTACAGGAGAATTGGCGGCAGCTTTCCAGCGGTCTCAAGACTGGTCATCGGGTCGATCCAAGCTCTGTCCCCTGATATGTCACAGAACCGCCTCGCCAGGAGCATAGCGTCCATGAGGTGCATCCTCGTGCGGAATTTGGCCCGCGCGCATATCTGGCCTGGCTCCAGGGCCGCGAGGTGATCCTCAACCACGGAATATGGTACCCCAACCGAGACCGAGGCGGACGCCTCGGCGCCGGGCTCGACTGCTGGTCCCAGAATGCCCGCCATGTCGAGCACTGGGTATTGGGCGAAGAGAACTTTGATCGGCAAGCTCGTCATACCCAGAAGCACCGTCTGCATAGTGTGATAACCGCCTGCGCTCTCACCGGCCACTAGCAGGTCGGCCACGTCTAGTTCTAGATCTGGGAACGACTTGCGCAGGACTTGCTGCGCATCCTGCTCAACCCATTTCCAGAAAGACCGGACGTCCTCGATTCCGTCTGCTATCTCGTGCTCGGGACGCAGGCGGTAGTCAGGTGTGAGGATCACCGCGCCATGTTTAATCGCCAGTTCCAGAAAACTGTTCGATAGTCAGTCATAGCCCCCCCGAGATATTCGTGGGGTATCGAGCTGGCGTACAAGGGTCGTACGGAAGCCTCAGCTTCGCCCCCAGTGAAGCCCCCGCCGTGGAATCTCACTAGCAAGGGACGTGGTCCTGGTGGCAGTTGCTTGGGTATAATGAAGAATGCGTGTATAGGCTGGGAATTGACATATTTATAGGCGGTCCGGTATGCATCGAACCCACCCAGGACTTTTAGGGAGTTGTCACATTGAGTGGCGGGGTCAATGGTATAAGGTTCCATGTTCAGTGACGAGTCTTTAATATCCGCCAACAATAGGTAGGTTTTGACTTGTAGTGAGCTAGACTGTCCCTACGACGTCGAAGATTCTAATCCTACCTCCTGACTGGAGATGGCTAGTGCTGAAATACAAGATAATGAGCATTGGTTGAGGTCATACTAGCTGTCTATCTAGGTGACAGAGGCTTTCTATATATACACAACACTAACGGGAGACCACGTCACTGTACTTGTTAGCTAGACCTTAACCCTCACTTCAACAGCTAGGACGTCTGTGATTTCGTCCGAAACCTCCGGCCCGCACAACCCTAGCGTTATTCTAAGCCTCGTCCGACCATCGGTCGGCATATGTAACAGCGAAGCGGTATACCTAATGCCTCTCCTATACTGCCCCGCAACCTATGTTCCATTCCTTCTAGCTGCTCGTCCTCCGGATTGGATTTACGACGCATCTGTGACCCACAGCCTCCGACACTATCTCAACCGCCCCACCGCCCCCCCTTTTTCTTTTACTAGGTCGGTTATTTATCGGCATTATAATAGACCGCTAGAGAAGGCGTGCCGTGTGACACCTTCACAGGCGCTGCAGGAGAAAGGCACAGGTAATCGGACAAGAACGTCCCAACTTTATATACTGTCATAACTTATATACACTGGCATAAAGCCAGACGTTTGGCAATTGTACTATGTCCAGAGAATTGTGGAATAGCCGCCTAGGGTGGCCGTGTGGGATGTCTAAGAGGAAGGGTCAAGACGTTCAAGCAAGTCCCTGGAAGAGGCTTGTAGTCTACCAGCCTCCGATGGCCGGAAAATTTCAATGCGCCATGGCCCGTCCCAAAAGGACATATAGGGGTAGGCCAGGTGCTTAATCGGCCCAACCTTGAAGACGCTGCGCGACATCGCTGACATAACTGGGAGTAGCACCCCTTCCGTCGCTGAGGTCGTTGGGGTTGACGTTTCCAGAGTTGTACTCTCGCATGGCCGGGTAGACGCAGCTCTCAGTCATCGCGTCACCCCAGTTTCGGAGGTTCCCCTTGTAGTGCTCGACTCCGCCACGAACCATGTTATCAATTTCTTGCTATAATCGCGATTCTGTTAGTCACTGCTCCAGCCGTTGATGTAGAGAAGGACATGGACTGAGCTCCTGTCCGGGAAAGGGTGAAATCTGCGTTATCATGGGCATACCTGGCTCAAGTTCACTCGCCCAGGGTATCCCTGGCAGCCCCAGCACTGCATCAGTCCGGCAGTAGGAATGCCCTCCCAGCTGTAGGTGGTGCGGACTCCAACGTAGCCGTGGCTCTCCTGCATGATCATGGCCAGAATAATACGGGGATCAACACCATACTGCGCGCCGATGTTCAGGCAGGAAGCCCTGATCTTCTCGATATCGCCCCAGGTGCTGCCGGTCATCGCCATGTAGGGAGAGTGGATGTTATACTTTTTCAGGGGTCAGCGGATACGATTCCTGCTAAGGTCTACGGGGGAGCAAACCAGTTCGTCGAAGCTCCTCCAAGTACCCATACTTGGGAAGTTATACCACGGGCCAGAGTACCACTGAGGGGCCGCGTCGACAACAGATGTTGAGTTCGCGCCAGGAACCGGCGAGGCAAAGGCCCCAGGGGCCACGGCGGCGATAGCCAGAAGAAAGGACTTGAGGGAAGGCATGGTGAACGTCCTATGTAGCCGCAGTGTGTGGCTAAGAAATGAGGTATGTAGGAATGACTGGATTGGACTGCTGGAGGGGCCGGGGCTGCTGATTCAGGAGAGCAAACATCATGGGTTTCTTCCTCATTTTATACTTCGATGTCGTCGAAGAGATTTTGAGATGCTTCATAAGGTCGGCCTCGGACCAGGAAAGTACGCACAAGCCCTTTTGGCCGCCAGGTTCTAGATGCTTACGCAGACTAGGCCTCAGGGGAAGTCAGATTGCCTATTTCGTCGGCCTTGAGTGGCCGAACTGATGAGACCTTCCAAATCCAGAAGGTGACCTGACAATCTTTCCCTGCACAACAAACCGCCGCAAAGATCAGATTAGTACCCTGGGAGCTTCCCCGGAGGAAATTGAGCCTCAAATGCCGATCTTCTTCATTTCCGTTAATTGATCGACGTGATCTCGCCGTCGATGGGAGATCCCGGTCAGTCCTATAGAGACTCATATACCTCATGAATAAATACTAATAGAAGACTACCGATAACACTGAGTTTCCAAAATGAAGAACAAAAGATAGAAATCACTTTTACAAAACTGCCATGTCCCTGTGAAGTCCCGAAAGTGTGGTGGAGATTCATCTGGTTGGGTTTATCCTGCAGAGGAAGCAACCCAAATGCAACATGCAACATTACCACAGGGGGCACCGGTCTTCTGACAACGAGGTATGCGAATTCAAAGCCGGCCGCTTATGGCTTTAAAGCTCTATTATAGCCCAAAAGGCGCACAACGCTCATGGTGGCACCCACGCGATACTACCCAATGGCTGGGTGAAATAGGAGACTTGCCCATCTACTCGGTCGTGATACCAGGCTTGCTTTTGATTGGCCCATATTCCGGCATTCGACGGGCAATATCTTACGGTCACGACGGGCACCGCCCTGAATTCCTAGGTAATATACGGGGACTGCACTTTCCAGCCTCGGGCGGATTACCGAACTAGGGCACTCGAAGTGATAGTGGTCGATAAGATGCTGGCTGCATGGAGCGCCCGCGCTGAACTAATTAGTAAGACGTTGAAGTGCCAAGGCCCAGGGTTCAACAATTTTGGTTTCGCCGCGTCTTCTGCTTACTTTTTGAAGACTTTAAGCGCTTATGCTTACGTACTAGCTCACTAGGACATTCAATCGAGTCAAAAGACGGTCTTGGGCGTATGCAACCCCGTAACGCTATCTGATGTAAGATATCCTCGCAGCTGTTTCCGTTACCTCTGGTGGAAAGGGATAAAGAAGTGGACTCACAGAATTGTACGTTACCATGGAAATCAATAACCAGTTGATATATCCCAAGAAGCCTAGTTTACTCAGGGGTCCTCGTCAGGCCATCACCTAATTCCCTAGCCCCATATCACGGGGATCCCACCTCTAGAGTTGTTGCTGACGCTTTAAAAATATTGGCACCCATTGTATAACCAACATTGTCAGTCTGGCACCTCTGGAACATGCCTGGCCCTGGTGTTCTATTCGGAAGGTGGTAGACATTCGACATCAAGCCGCGCTGTGTAGCCCCTCCTTGGGCCCTACCAATGTTCGTCTGGTTCTACCATCCCTTGCAACGCAGGATGAAGTGCTTTGTAATAGCGGCACGTTACCCACACCGAATGCCGGGGATGTATCCATTGAAGGTCCATACAAGAAAAGAGACATACGACGCTTACTACACATGGAAAGAGGAAAAGTGAACAGACTATTCGATTGCAGTATGTTCCACAAGAGAGCACAAGGCAAACGGGATAAACAGAGTCATAGCTGCTACGGAGGAGTATAGCCAACAGAGAATAAAGATACTGAGCAGGCTGTTGTAAGGGAAACTCAAGAGGTATCACGTATTACTGAAAAGTAAGTCAGGGAGCAGGAAAACCCTGAGCGAGTTGTCCCAGAAACGCAGTACTAATGGGTATATCATATCGACAAGCTCCACAATCCATACCCTCTAGAAAACTGATTTATGCGGATATAAGGATATAGCATGATTCTGCTATGGGGATGTGCAGTCTCTCTTCCCTTAGACGCGAAGTATGATACCAATCCTGCATTTTAATGGAATTAGAATAAGCTAGAGCAAAATAGACATATGCCACATGCACTTGGAGAAACTCTATAGTTTAAGCATACGTTAAATTCGTGGATGCATGAGCCAATAAGAATGAAAACTTGCTAAGGTAACTGTAACTCAATTACGAAAACAAATCTTGCTTCTGTCTAGCTCCATTACAGCCTAGCCACATACTGATCACCCGTCTTTGAGCCCGTCGTTGCCGTTCAGTATGTCTAACTAGTGTCGCGGGTATATATAACGCTATTGCTAGCCACGCAATAGCGGCGTCGCTTTTGCGACAACTAGGTAATAGAGGAACGAATATTCCCCACTGGAATAAAGGGGCGTGATAAAAGGATACGCTCCGTCCTATGAAAACAGCTCAGTGCTGCAAGTACTTGACTTTATAATCTGTTCCCCATGTTGACACGAACAGTCTTGATTTGAGAATACGCCTCTAAACCAGCCTTACCAAGGTTTCTTCCGATTCCCTTTGCTTTACATCTCCAAAGGAACCCTGGGGCTACAGTCTTGGTTACTGTTTATCCACACCATATCGGCTTTTATCTCAGCAGCGACGCGGTACCCCCCCTTACTGTTGGTTATAAAGACGGCCGCGCCAAAGCCGTACGAAATATCGTTCGCGGAAGCCGCCACCCTGCTCTTCCTGCTTAAAGTTGGAAATAACTTCTACTAGGCCGAAGATCTCCTTTCGCCAAATTCGCGTCGGGGTCGAAACGCTGGTAGAAACAGTGGCTGCGACAGGGAACCCTTGGCCCTTCTTTCCTAATTAAAAAGGATGTCTACCAACAGCTACAATAGCGTCTTCCCTCTTGCCGTTTATCGATATATTCCAATATCCGCTCGTACTGAACCTTCGACACTTAAGTCAGACCCCCCCCTCACGTTCCACCCCCCCAACGCGCCACCCACTTTTGAAGCCATTAACAACATAACCCTTTAACGCAAATAAGAATATCTTAATAACTACTTATTTAATTAATTCCATATTAACCGCTACGTATAATAATATATTCCGGATTATCTTCGTTATTTTCTTCGCTTTCGAAGGATTTATCCTATTGTTAATTTCGCTGCGTTTTAATAAAACGTTTTTTCGGAACGGCTTTTAACCTTACCTTTACCTTTTTAACCGATATTATTTTTACGAAGTTTTCGTTTGGTTCGGGTTCGATTTTTTTGCGCTTTTTGGGCTTCGATTTATCGATAGCAACAGTTAATTAGCTACTATAGATTTCGGTAACGTTTAATTTATTGTTTTTTTTTCGTTAAGGTGTAACGGCTAGGCTAATTAACTAACTATTAAACCAAGTTGTACGGTTTATATTGGCAGTTGTATTGCGGGATCTGAGCAATGAGAACTTAGTTACGTCTAGTAATATTAAAGGTATCTTAGGTAACTAAGTTATATTATAAGCTAGTATTATTTAAATTATAAAATAACGAGCGTATATATCCTTTACGAAAACCTAGATTTTTTATAGATTTTATCGTCCTTATAAATTTAAAAGGTATTAAATCTATTTGGATGTAATTGGATCTTATTTTTAAAAAAAATCCAAATCACGTAACCTGACTTATTTAGGTCCTGTTTCGGTCCATTAGGACCGTTTCCGAGGCCTTCTTTTTTTTAAGTCGTAATACGATCTTTTTTTTTTTAGGATTTTTGTTTTAAAAATTTTTTTTCTGCTGGTAAGTTAATTTTCTATTATAGGTAGTTATATTGCTAATCGTAAATTTCGTAGCCGTTTTAATTAAAAAAAAGAATTTTAAATCTTTAATTATTTATATTATTAAATTTGGATTTAAAGTAATGCCGTATATGTTATGTTTTAAAAAAGGGATAAAATGTTAAATAATAGAAAAAATTCGTCGTTATAATAAATGTATTAAATATCGTCGTCGCTGTGATAGGTCCGGTGTTTTTATTGATTTTTTTTATTGTATAAGTAAAAAGAAAAACCGTTTGAACCGTAAAAAGGCTGTAACAGAAAAAACTTTATTGCGCCTTTAATAAAAGCTGAAAAAAGATTTTGTATATAAATAGCGCGATATTAACGAGACCATTAGTGTTATGACCCAACGAGGGAGGGGTTCCGGAAACGGTCCTAATGGGCCGAAACAGGACCTAAGTGGGTTAGGTTACGTAATTAAATCACCAACTTACTATAAGTAAGCCAGTGAGTTAGATTACCAACTTATTACGAATAAACTAATGAATTATGGGAATATATATACATTTATTAAGTTTTATAATTTAGATAATATTAATTTATAATATAACTTAGTTATTTAAAATATTTTTAATATTACTAGATATAATTAAATTATGTTCGTTATTTAAATTCTTATAATACGATTGTTAATATAAACCGTACAACTTAGTTTAATAATTAATTAACTAACTTAACCGTTATACGTTATAAACTTTTATTTAGTAATATTATTAAATTTTAAATAATTATTAAAATTATCGAAATAGCCTTTAATATAAAAAAAACTACCGTTAGCTAGCAGTTTCAAAACAAACTTAAAACACTAAAAACGGAAATTTTACGACTTAAAAAAATAATTAAAAAAAACTTTAATATTTTAAAAATTAAAGTTAAAAAACCTTAACCTTACGATAAAAAAATTAATATCTAAAATTTTCTTACTTAAGCACGAATATATTTACGGTTTTTAACTTTTAATAATCCGGAAAACATAATCCTTACCGTTATAGCATTCCTTACCGGAAATGTACTTAACTAATTCGAACTAACTATAAAGAATTACCTGGAAAAAGCAAAAAATAACAAAAAAACATTTATTAAAAAACTTTACGTTAATTATTCCAATTTTAAAAAAAATCTAAAAGCTAACTTTAATAACCCCGACAAAAAACATATTGCCGCATAAAAAATTTTACAATTACAACAAAAAAAACTAATATTTAAATATACAATAAAGTTCCGAAACCTAATAACCAAAACGGGATAAATAAACGAAAAAAATAATATCTTAATTAATATATTTTATAAAAAATTAAAAAACGATATTAAAAACAAAATAATTAAACTAAAACGATTAATTTCATTAAACAAATATATTACCAAAACAATAAAAATCGATAACCGACAATTCGAAAAAAAAAAAAAAAAAAAATAAAAATTAATATACTTTACGGTATAAATTCAATAAACCCAGCCAAAAAAATAAACGTACCATACCTTTTACTTCTTACGGAACTTAACTAGGCCTTATAAAAATCGGGGTAATCCGGCAATAAAACTAACTCCAATTTAAATATTACAATTATAATAAAACGGAATATAAAACTTTTTAATATAAAATAGTTAAAAAACCTCGATAATATAATTAAACCTTAATAATTAAAAAATAATAATAAAATAATAAAAAAGGTAATAAAAAATTAATTAATATAATCCGACTGCGATATACGGTAATACAATAATACAAAAACCATTTAAGGTAAAAAACCCTTACTGAAAAAAAATTATTTACCTAATCCCAACCGAAAAGATAATAAAAAAAATAAAATTAATTAGTTTTATAAAGATAATTACGAAAATATTATAAAAAAAAAAAAAACCTTTACCTAGGAAAACCGGAACGATATATAAAAATCCATGTTATCTATTACGATAAACCCAGATATTGGTTTTATCGAAAATAGAAAAAAATAATCTATTAATATATAACCCGAATATACCAATAAAGGTTTAATTTTAAATAATAAAAAAAAGCTAATAAAAATAATTAATAATAATATCGACATTTACGATTATTTATAAACCAAAACGAGATCGATTAGAAAATAACCTTATAAAGTTAACCGCCTAGGAAATTATATTTATAAAGAAATCTTTTTTATTATTTTAGATAATACGATTATCAAACAAAGAAAAAATTAATTTAGAAAATTATAAAAAAATATTATTAGCAAACCATCACCGATTTAAATATCTAGCTGGCCTTTACTACCGACCTAAAAAATAAAAAAGTAATTAAAAAAAAAATTAAAAGTTTTACTAAAAAAAAATAATGGGATTCGGAAAACAAAAGAAAATACGGTAACCAATAAAAAAATAATAATTCGTAAACGACGTTACCCGGCGAAAAAATAATCGAAACCTTTACAAAACGAATTTACGAATAACTAAATATATAACAATAATTTAAACAGTTGCAAAAATAAATAATACGTATAAAAAAATAATTAAAGGAATTTTAAGTACGGAATAATCGGAACGAAAAAATACTATAAAAACTTTTATAAACTTTAAAAAAATAACGCCACTTATAAAAAAACCGCAAACAAACGGAAAAAAAAATTAAATTACAATATTTTAAAAAGGCTTTAAACGTAATAATCGGAACTATTAACGATAATATTATTACCGTATAAATACAAATTAAAAAAAACTGGTATATCGTAATAATAAATTATAAAATAACAACTATAAACTACATTAACCCGGAAATAATAAATTAATTAAGGCTATTATAAAAGAAAAAAAATTACCTTTATAAGGTCGAAAATACCGAAAATTAAAAATTTACCTACAACGATAAATAAATTAAACGCGAAATTAATTATTTTAAAACTTTTATCAAAAAAAAAATAAATTATTAATTTTAATATTATTTTATTAAATAAATACGACATAATCCTCGGAAAACTATAATTACGCCAATATAACCCCTTAATCAATTAAAAAATTAATTAAATAAACTTCCGTTTATTTTCCAATATAAAACAAAATACGGACGATACGAAATTTTAATATTCGATCGATAAGAATAACGAATATAAACATAAAAATATAATAAAAACCTTATTATTTAAGAAAATAAAATATATTTAAAATAAAAAACATAATAAAAAAATACGGCGCGTTATTATAAACCTTAAAATACGGTTCCGATAAATAAATAACGACTTATAAGCACAACCCGAAAAATTACCAAAATAAATAACAAAAGTATTATTATAATATTACAAATATAAAAAACTTTTTCGAAAAAAGCTCGATACGAAATTATTATAATATAATAAATAAAATTATAAAATAATTTTTAAAAACGGTAAAACGACCGTTTTTTACTTTATCTATAACTTAAACAAAACGGAATTATACGTTTTTCGCAATTACTTAAAAAACAAATTACGAAAAGAATATATACGATATTCCAAATCGTTAATAGGATATTTAATATTTTTCGTTTTACGGAAAAACAAAAAATTACGATTTATTATTAATTATTAATAACTTAATAATATTACCGTTAAAAACAAAATATTATTACCCTTAATTACCGAAATTAAAAATTAATTACGAAATGCCAAATAATTTATAACTTTAAACCTAAAAAAAAATATAATTAAATTTGAATTAAATCCGGAAACAAATAAAAAACAATTTTTAAAACGAAATACGGATTATTCGAATACCTCGTTATACCTTTCGGACTTACGAACGTATTAATAACCTTTTAACGGATAATTAACTATATATTCCGAAAGTATTTTAATATCTTTATTATATGTTACCTCGACAACATTCTCATTTATTCGAAAACAAAAAAGGAATATATAAAATACGTTTATAAGGTTTTATAAGTTTTACAAAATATTAACTTTTTAATTAACGCGGAAAAAAATACCTTTTACATTTAAAAAATCAAATACTTAAAATATATTATTATTTCAAAATACGTTAAAATAAACCTTAAAAAAATTTTTATAATTAAGGATTAAAAAATACTTATTAATATTACGGAGATACAAATATTCCTTGGATTCGCTAACTACTACCGACAATTTATCCGATACTTTAATAAAATCGTAATATTATTAACAGAATTTACTAAAAAAAATCGACGTTTCGTATAAGCCCTAACTATAAAAAAGGTTTTTTAACAACTTAAAAATACCTTTATTAACAAACTTATTTTAATAATATACAACTTAAATAAACTAATAAAACTCGAAACCAACGTTTTAAACTTTACTTTAAAAATAGTAATTTGCTAATAAGATAATAAAAAAAAATTATACCTTATCGCTTTTTACTTTTATAAGCTATACGGTACCAAACTTAATTACCCCATCTACGATAAAAAGTTTTTAACCATTGTTAAAGTTTTTAAAAAATTCAAACATTACCTTAAAAAAAATTAATATTAAATAAAAATATATATAGATTATAAAAACATCTTTTACTTCGCAATTACAAAAAAATTAATCGGATAATAACTACGTTACGCAAAATATCTCTTAGAATTCGACTACGTTATTATCTACCGTAAAGGAATAAAAAATAACAAAACAAACGTTTTTAATAAACGACCAAATTTAGAAAACCCTAAGATAAAAATACAATAAACTATATTCGACTGGACATTAAAAAAACATTTACAATAATAACATATTAACATTATTAGAATATTTATATCAAACCTATATAAAAAAATATAATAATACCATAACAATTTACCTAACGACCAAAAAACAAATAAAATACACGTACCAGAAAAACACCAAAAAAACCTAATACGAAAAATACATAAATACCAATTACATAAACACCTAAAAATCTACAAAACCTTAAAACGCTTACAACGAATATATTATTTTCCTAAAATAAAATCAACCGTACAGAAAATCATATAATAATACGATATTTATATTAACATAAAAACCAAACGATACAAACCATACGGAAAATTATAACTATTACCAGTCGTTAAACGACCATAAAATTTAATTACATTTAACTTTATTACGAAATTTTTTTTATTAAAAAACCCAGTTACGGATATATATTACAACAATATCTTTATAATCGTTAATTAATTTACAAAATTTTCCTACTTTTTACCTTACAATAAAAACATAGATACCGAACAAATAACATATATTTTCTTTTAACACATATATAATATATACGGATTACCAGCGGAAATCGTTTTGGACAAAAATATAACCTTTACTTTAAAGTTCTAACAAAGTTTAATAACGTAATTCGGCTTAAATTATAAATTATTAAACGTTTTCAAACCATAAATAGATAAACAAATAGAAAAAATTAATTAAATGTTAAAAATATACCTATAATATTATATTAATTATAAACAAAACAATTAAATTAAAAAATTGCCTATTACACAATTAATTTATAATACCAGCTATTATAACAACATCAAGATAACTCCAGTAACTGCTAACTTTGGTTTTATTTTAAAAATTTATAAAAAAACGCGAAAAAAAAACCAATTAATATTAAAACAATCCTTATCTTAAAATAACTTAAGCAATTATATCAAAAAATAAAAACAAAACTTCAATTCGTACGTAAACAAATAAATATATATTATAACTAAAAAAAGTTAAAAGGATTAACTTTTTCGGAAAAGGAAATAATTTATCTAATTACCAAAAACATCAAAATTAAACGCCCAAACTAAAAATTTAACCTCAAATATATTAGCCCATACAAAATCGCCAAAAAAATCTTAGAAAATAATTATTAATTAAAATTATTATTTAAAGTCAAATTTTATCCGGTTTTTTATATTTCCTTATTCGAATTAATAATAAATATTATCAAAGTATATACGGCATAAGGTAACGTAAAAACAAAAAAAGAAAAAAAAAATATACGAAATTAAAAAAATACTTAACATACGGAAAAAAAAAATTTACCTAATACTTAATCAAATAAAAAAATTACTTAAATTCCGAAAACACTTAAAAACCCGCTAAAAATCTCATTAACGTTTAACGCCTATTAAAAAACTTTTATTAATAACGGAAAAACCGGTAATAAACGCGTTCTAGTTTACGTTATCCAAAGAAAAAAAGCCCTAATCGACAGCACTTTAATTAATAATATCAATATTACCAAAAACCTAAACGGCTACCGCCGATTCCGACTCTTAACGGTTAAGCTCGTCCTATTTATCCAAGGATTATAAAACGTAATTTACAAATTTCGCACCTTAAATTTAATATTATTAACGTTATTTACGTATACGGAACAAACGAATTAAAAATTCGGTAAAAACCTACTTAACGGTAAGCTTTTTTTTTTTTAAATAACGGGTCTCGGTAACGTAATAATTAACTATCGCTACGGAAATACCGGTACCGTTACAAAAACGGCTACGACGAATATATTCCTTATAACGGGATATTTCCGTTATTATTTAACAGCTAAACTTTTTAAAGAAATAAAAGAAATACGGTATTATTTCGAAATTTTTTAAATTAATTAAGTTAACCAAAGTATAACGTTACTTTATTTTACGCAAATAACTCTTAATAATACAACTTAATATAATAAAATAAAAAACTTACAGAAAAAAAAATCCTTAAAGGCAAGGATTTTGGAAAAGGGAAATCGTATTATAACCCAACAAAGAAAGGGTCCCGGAAACGGTCCTAATAAGCCGAAACAAAACCTAAATAAATCAGGTCACGTAATTAAATTACCAACTTACCATAAGTAAACCAGTAAGTTAAATTACCAACTTATTATAAATAAGCCAGTAAATTAAATTACCAACTTATTACAAATAAACCAGTAAGCCATAGAAATATATATACACTTATTAAGTTCCATAATTTAAACAGCATTAACTTGCAATATAACTTAATTACCTAAGATACCCTTAGTATTACTAGACGTAACTAAGTTATCTTCGTTGCTTAGATTTCTACAATACGACTGCTAACATAAACCGTACGACTTAGTTTAATAGTTGGTTAACTAGCCTAGCCGTTATAATTAGTCGTTTTTTTCGTTTTCGTCGTTAGAATTTTTTTTTTTAATATTTAAAGGGTAAAAATTATTAATTACGGCCTTTAATTTATGGATAAGTTGGAGAAGTAGGAATAGTTAAAGGCGAACGCGTTATTTTCCGCTTAAATTCTTATTTTAAATAATTGGTTTATTTTTAAAACGACCGATTGGCCGTTTTTGGATAGCGTAGATTAAAATATTTTTAATTTTGGTGGCTCCGATGTTGTTGGTAAAAGTTTTTTAGTAAGCGTTAGGCGTTAATAAGGTTTTTTGGTAGTTCCCAGGTATTTTCAAAATTTAGGTAATTTTTCTATTTAATTAAGTATTAGGTAAGTTTTTTTTTTGTATATTAAGTATTTTTTCGATTTTATATATATATATATATATATTTTATCTTTATATTATACTATACCGTATATATTTTGATAATATTTACTGCTAACTTAAGTAAAAAAATATGAAATATTAGATAAAATTTAACCTTAGGTAGTAACTTTAATTAGTAATTTTTTTTTTGAAATTTTTTTAGTAACTTTGTATAGATTAATGTATTTAAAATCGAGTTTTTGGTTTGGATATTTGGTTTTGATATTTTTGGTAGTTAGATAGATTATTTTCCCCTTTGAAAAAATTAATTTTTTTAACCTTTTTTAATTATAATATTTATTTATTTGTTTACGTATAAATTAAAGTTCTATTTTTATATTTTGATATTAATATTTAAGTTGTTTTAAAGTAAGGATTATTTTAATATTAATTAGTTTTCCTTTTTGTATTTTTTTGTAAATTTTTAAGGTAAAATTAAAGTTAGTAGTTATTGGAATCGTTTTAATGTTATTATGGTAGCTGGTATTATAAGTTAATTATGTAATAAGTAATTTCTTATCTTAATTATTTTATTCGTAATTAATATAATATCGTAAATACGTTTTTAATATTTAGTTAGTTTTTTCCGTTTGTTTATCGGTTTGTAATTTAAAAGCGTTTAATAATTTATAATTTAGGCCGAATTATGTTATTAAATTTAGTTAAAATTTTAAAATAAAAGTTATACCTTTATTTAAAATAATTTCTGTTAGTAATTTATATATATTATATATATATCGGAAAAAATATATATACTATTTATTCGGTATTTATATTTTTGTTGTAAAATAAAAAGTAAAAGAATTTTATAAATCGATTAACGATTATAAAAATATTATCGTAATATATCTTCGTAGCTGAATTTTTTAATAATAGAAGTTTCGTAATAAAGTTAAAGATAATTAAATTTTATAATCGTTTAACAACTAGTAATAATTATAGTTGTCCGTATAATTTATATCGTTTAGCCTTTACCTTAACGCAAATGTCGTATTATTATATAATCCTTTATATCGTTAATTTTATTTTAAGGAAATAATATATTCGTCGTAAACGTTTTAAGGTTTTATAAATCTTTAAATATTTATGTAGTTAATGCTTATCTATTTCTTATGTTAAGTTTTTTTAATATTTTTCTAATATATAAATTTTATCTGTTTTTTAATTTTCGGGTAGGCTGTTATAATATTATTATATTTCCTGGTGCACATTTAGTATGGATATTTTAATAATATTAATATATTACTGTTATAAATATCTTTCTGGTATTTGGTCGAAAATAGTTTGTTATATTTTTACCTTAAAATCCTTTAAATTTAGTTATCTGCTAAGTGTATTCGTTTTGTTATTTTCTAATCTTTTACGGTAGATAATAACGTAATTAAACTTTAAAAGGTATTTTGTATAGCGTAATTATTATCCGATTAGTTTTTTGGTAGTTACGAAATGAAAAATGTTTTTATAATTTATATATACCTTTATTTGGTATTAGTTTCCTTTAAAATAATATCTTAATTCCTTAAAAGCCTTAATAATAACCAAGAATTTTTTGTCGTAAATGGGGTAATTTAACTTAGTACCGTATAACTTATAAAAGTAAAAAACGATAAGGTATAGCTTTTTTTTATTGTTTTATTAATAAATTATTATTTTTAAAACAAAGTTTAAAATATCGGTCTCGAATTTCATTAATTTGTTTAGGTCGTGTATTATTAAGACGGGTTCGTTAATAAAAATGTTTTTAAGCTGTTAAAAGGTTTTTTTTATAATCGGAACCTATACGAATTGTCGATCTTTTTTAGTAAGTTCCGTTAATAGTATTGCGATTTTGCTAAAGTATTGTATAAATCGTCGGTAATAGTTAGCGAGTTTAAGGAACGCTTGCAGCTTAATGATATTAATAGGTATTTTCCAATTTTAAATTACCGTAATCTTTTTAAAATTTATTTTAATGTATTCTGGAGTAATAATATATTTTAAGTATTTAATTTTTTAAGTATAAAAGGTGTTTTTTTTACGTTAATTAAGAAATTAACGTTTTATAAAGTTTATAAAACTTTATAAACGTATTTTGTATATTCTTTTTTTATTTTTAAATAAATAAGGATATCGTTAAGGTAATATATAATAAAGATATTAAGGTATTTTCGGAATATATAATTAATGATCCGTTAAAAGGTTACTGGTACGTTTATAAATCCGAAAGGTATAACGAGATATTCGAATAATCCGTATTTTATTTTAAAAGTTATTTTTTATTTATTTCCTAGTTTAATTCGAATTTGGTTATATTTTTTTTTAAATTTAAAATTATAAACTATTTAACGTTTTGTAATTAGTTTTTAATTTCGGTAATTAAGGGTAATAATGTTTTATCTTTAACGGTAATATCGTTAAGTTGTTGATAATTAATAACAAATTGTAATTTTCCGTTTTTTCGTAAAACAAAAAATATTAAGTATCTTATTAACGATTTAAAACGTCGTATATATTTTTTTTGTAATTTATCCTTTAAATAATCGCAAAAAGCGTATAGCTTTATTTCGTTTAAGTTATAAATAAAATAAAAAGCAATTATTTTGCCGTCCTTGAAAATTATTTCATAATTTTATTTGTTATATTATAGTAATTTCGTATCGAACTTTTTTCGAAAAAGTTTTTTATATTTATAATATTATAGCGGTATTTTTGCTATTTATTTTAATAATATTTTGGGTTATATTTATAAGTCGTTATTTACTTATTAAAATCGTACTTTAAGATTTACGATAACGCGCCGTATTTTTTTATTATATTTTTTATTCTGGATATATCTTATTGCTTTAAGTAATAAAATTTCCATTATGTTCTTATATTTATATTTATCGTCTTTATTAATCGAATATTAAGATCTCGTATTATTTATATCTTATCTTATATCGGGAAATAAACGGAAGTTTATTTAATTAATTTCCTAATTAATTAAAAGGTTGTACTAACGTAACTATAATTTTCCTAGGATTATATTATATCCGTTTAATAAAATAATATCGAAATTAATAATTTTTTTTTTCGACGAAAGTTTTAAGATAATTAATTTCGTATTTAACCCATCCGTTATCGTAGGCGAAACTTTAATTTTCGGTATTTATAGCCTTATAAAAGTAACTTTTTTTTTCTATAATAATTTTAATTAATTTACTATCTTTAAACTAATATAATTCGTAATTATTATTCCGCAATCCACAATTATGATATACTAATTTTTCTTAATTCGTATTCGTATAATAATAGCATTATTACCAATAGTTCCGATCGTTATATTTAAAGCTTTTTTAAGGTGTTATAATTTAACCTTTTTTCCTTTGCCTACCTGCAGCTTCTTTACAGGTAACGTTATTTTTTTAAGGTTCGTAAGAATTTTCGTAACGTTTTCTCGTTCCGGTTATTCTGTATTCGAAATTCTTCTAATTACTTTTTTATTTACGTTATTTATTCTTATAATTATTTAAGTTATCGTTGTATATCCGGTTATTCGTAAGTTTATCCCGTAAAAGTTTCGATTATTTTTTTATCGGGTAATATCGTCTATAAACTATCGTTTTCCTATTGTTTATTATATCTTTTCTCGTTTTTTAAATCTTATTAATTTTCCTTAATAAAATTCTTAATCTTTTCTTTAATTATTTTTCTATTTTCCGGATCTATGGTAAAAGCTAATTAAATATTTAAGTCGGTAATAACTTGCTAGCAGTATTTTTTTACTGTTCTTTAAATTAATTTTTTTTCCGTTTAATAATTATACTATCCGCAATAATAAAAAGGGTTTTTTTATAAGTATAACTCTTTAAATAGCCAATTCTATAATGTTACTTATTAATTAATTTCGTCCCTTTCTGCAAATAACCGTAAATGCCGGTATTACTATTAGTTGTTCTTATTAATTCTTTTTTATTATTTAAAATTAAACCCTTCTTGGTATATTCGAATTATACGCTAATAAATTACTTCCTTTTATTTTTAATAAAACTAACATCTAAGCTTGTAATAATAAATAACGTAGATTTTCGTATATCATTCTAGTTTTCCTAGGTACAGGTTTTCCTTTTATTCGTAATATTCCCGTAATTAATTTTATAAAGTTAGTTAGTTTTATTTTTGTTATTATTTCTTTTATTAGAACTATGTAAATAGTTTTTTTTTAATAAGGTCCTTTTATCCCGAATGGTCCTTATGTTATTATGCTACCGTATGTAACGGCTAGGCTAGTTAACCAACTATTAAACCAAGTCGTACGGTTTATATTAGCAGTTGTATTACGGGATCTAAGCAATGAAAATAACTTAATTACGTCTGGTAATACCAAGGGTATCTTAGGTAATTAAGTTATATTATAAGCTGGTATTATCTAAATTATGGAATTAATAAATATATATTTTTTTTTTTAACTTACTGGCTTATTCGTAATAAATCGGTAATCCAACTTATTAGCTTATTTATAGTGAATTAGTAATCTAATTACGTAACTTAATTTATTTAGGTTTTATTTCGACCTATTAGAACCGTTTCCGGGATTTTCCCCTTATTAAGTCGTAATACGATCTTTCCTTTTCCAGGATTTTTACCTTTAAAGATTTTTTTTTTTGTAAATTTCTTATTTTATTATGTTAAGTTATGTTATTAAGAGTCGTTTGCGTAAAACAAAGTAACGTTATATTTTAATTAATTTAATTAATTTAGAAAGTTTTAAAACGATACCGTACTTTTTTTGTTCCTTTAAAGAATTTAATTATTAAATAATAACGGGGGTATCCCGTTATAAGGAATATATTTGCCGTAACCGTTTTTGTAATGGTACCGGTGTTCCCGTAACAATAATTAACCGTTACGTTACCGAAATTCGTCGTTTAAAAAAAAAAAAGCTTGCCGTTAAGCAGGCTTTTGCCGAATTCCTAATTCGTTTATCCCGTATACGCAAATAACGTTAACAGTACCAAACCCAGGATGCGAAACTCGTAAATCGCGCCTTACAATCCTTAAATAAGTAGGATAAATTTAATCGTTAAAAGTTAAAGTTGGCGGTAACCGTTTAGGTTTTTAGTAATACTAATGTTATTAACTGGAATGCCGTCGATCAAGGCTTCTTTTTTTTAAATAATGTAAATTAAAACGCGTTTATTACCGGTTCCTCCGTTATTAATAAAAATTCTTTAATAGACGTTAGGTATTAATAAGATTTTTGGCGGGTTCCCAGGTATTTTCGGAATCTAGGTAGTTTTTTTATTTAATTAAGTATTAAATAAATCTTTTTTTTTTCGTATATTAAGTACCTTTTTAATTTTGTATATTTTTCCTTCCTTTTTTACCTTTACGTCGTCTTATATTATATATACCATAATAATATTTGCTGTTAATTCGAATAAAAAAACATGAAAAATTAAATAAAATTTAAGCTTAAGTAACAACTTTAATTAATAATTATTTTCTAAGATTTTTTTAACGATTTTATATAGCCCAATATATTTAAAGTCGAGTTTTTAGTTTAAATGTTTAGTTTTAATATTTTTAATAATTAAGTAAACTATTTCTTTTTCCGAAAAAATTAATTTTTTTAACCTTTTTTGGTTATAATATTTATTTATCTATTCGCGTACGAATTAAAGTTTTATTTTTATTTCTTGATATAATTATTTAAATTATTTCAAGGTAAAGATTGCCTTAATATTAATTAATCCTTTTTTTCGTATCTTTTTATAAATTTTTAGGATAAAATTAAAGTTAATAATTATTAAAATTGTTTTAATATTATTATAGTAACTGATATTATAAGCTAATTATGCAATAAATAATTTCTTAACCTAATTATTTTGTTTATAATTAATATAATATCGTAAATGCGTTTTTAACGTTTAGTTAATTCTTTTTATTTATTTATTTATTTATAGTTTAAAAACGTTTAATAACTTATAATTTAAACCAAATTATACAATTAAACTTTGCCAAAACTTTAAAGTAAAGGTTATATTTTTATCCGAAACGATTTCCGCTAGTAACCTATATATACTATATATATGTCGAAAAAAAATATATATTATTTGTTCGGCGTTTATATTCTTATTATAAAGTAAAAAATAAGAAAATTTTATAAATCGATTAACGATTACAAAAACATTATTATAATATATATTCGTAATTAGGTTTTCTGATAAAAAAAACTTTGTAACGAAATTAAATATAATTAAATCCTATACTTACTTAGCGACCGGTAATAGTTATAATTTTCCGTATAATTTATATCGTTTAGCTTTTACTTTAACATAAATATTATATCGTTATATAATTCTTTATACGGTTAATTTCATTTTAAGAAAGTAATATATCCGTTATAAACGTTTTAAAATTTTATAAATTTTTAAATATCCGTATAATTAATATTCGTATATTTCTCGTATTAAATTTTCTTAATATCTTTTTAATACGTAAATTTTATTTATCTTTTAATTTTTAAGTAGGTTGTTGTAATATTATTATATTTTTTTATATATATTTAATGTAAATATTTTGATAATATTAATATGTTATTATTATAAATATCCTTTTGGTATTTAGTTAAATACGGTTTATTATATTTTTACCTTAGAACTTTCTAAATTTAATTGTTTGCTAAAAATATTTGTTTTGTTATTTTCTGATTTTTTATGATAAATAATAACGTAATCGAATTTTAAAAGATATTTTGCGTGACGTAATTATCGTCCGATTAATTTTTTCGTAATTACGAAATAAAAAATATTTTTGTAATTTATATACACTTTTACCTAATACTAGTTTTTTTTAAAGTAATATCTAAATTCCTTAAAAACCTTAACGATAGTTAAAAACTTCTTATCGTAAATAAAGTAATTAAATTCGGCACCGTATAATTTATAAAAGTAAAAAGTAACAGGGTATAATTTTCCTTTATTATTTCGTTAATAAATTATTGCTTTTAGAATAAAGTTTAAAACGTCGGTCTCGAATTTTACTAGTTTATTTAAGTTATATATTATCAAGATAAATTTATTGGTAAGGGCGTTTTTAAGTTGTTAAAAAACTTTTTCCGCAACTGGAGCTTATACGAATCGTCGATCCTTTTTAATAAATTCCGTTAATAGTATCGCAACCCTATTAAAATGTCGTATAAATTGTTGGTAATAGTTAATAAGTTTAAAAAATACTTATATCTCGGTAATATTAATAAGCGTTTTTTTATTTTTAATTGCAGAAACCTTTTTAAGGTTTATTTTGATATATCCGAAAATGATAATATATCTTAAGTACTTAACTTCTTAAGTATAAAAAGTACTTTTTTCCGCGTTAATTAAAAAGTTAACGTTTTGTAAAGCTTATAAAACCTTATAAACGTATTTTACATATTCTTTTTTTATTCTTGAATAAATAAGGATATCGTCGAGGTAATATATAATAAAGATATTAAGGTATTTTGGGAATATATAGTTAATTATTCGTTAAAAAGTTGTTAGTACGTTTGTAAATCCGAAAAATATAACGAAATATTCGAATAATCCGTATTTTATTTTAAAAACCGTTTTCTATTTGTTTCCTAGTTTAATTCGAATTTAGTTATATTTTCTTTTTAAGTTTAAAATTATAAATTATTTAACGTTTTATAATTAATCCTTAATTTCGGTAATTAAGGATAATAATATTTTATCTTTAACGGTAATATCGTTAAGTTATCGGTAATTAATAATAAATCGTAATTTCCCGTTTTTTCGTAAAACGAAAAATATTGGGTATTTTGCCGATAATTTAAAACGTTATATATATCCTTTCCGTAATTTATTTTCCAAATAATTACGAAAAGCGTATAATTTTGTTTTGTTTAAATTGTAAATAAGGTAAAAAGTAATTATTTTGCTATCTTTAAGAATTATTTTATGGTTTTATTCGTTATGTTATAATAATTTTATATCGAGCTTTTTTTGAAAAAGTTTCTTATATTTATAATATCGTAATAATATCTTTATTATTTATTTTAATAGCTTTTCGGGTTGTATTTATAGGTTATCGTTTATTTATCGAAATCGTATTTTAAGGTTTGCGATAACGTGCCGTATTTTTCTGTTATGCCTTTTTTTTTAAATATATTTTATTTTCTTAAATAATAAAGTTTTTGTTATATCCTTATATTTATATTCGTCGTCCTTATCGATCGAATATTAAAACTTTATATCGTCCGTATTTTATTTTATACTGGAAAATAAACGAAAACTTATTTAATTAATTTCTTAATCGATTAAAGGGTTATATTGGCGTAATTATGGTTTTCCTAAGATTATATCGTATTTATTTAATAAGATAATATCGAAATTAATAATTTATTTTTTTCCTTCGATAAAGGTTTTAAAGTAATTAATTTTACATTTAATTTATTTATCGTCGTAAATAAATCTTTAACTCTCGGCATTTTCGATTTTATAAAAGTAATTTTTTTTTATAATAACCTTAATTAATTTATTACTTCCGGGCTAACGTAATTTATAATTATTATTCCGCAATTTATTATCGCGGTATATTAATTTTTCTTTATTCGTATTTATATAATAATGGTATTATCGCTAATAACTCCGATCGTTACGTTTAAAGCCTTTTTGAAATGTTATAATTTAACTTTTTTTTTCGTTTACCCGCGGTTTTTTTATAAGTAACGTTATTTTTTTAAAGGTTATAAAAATTTTCGTAATATTTTTTCGTCCCGATTATTTTGTATTTAAATTTTTTTTAATTATTTTTCCATATACGTTATTTATTTTTGTAATTGTTTAAATTATTATCGTATATTTAATTATTCGTAAGTTTGTTTTGTAAAAGTTTTAATTGTTTTTTCGTTAAGTAACGTTATTTACGAACTATTATTTTCCTACTGGTTACCGTATTCTTTTTCGTTTTCCGAATTTTATTATTTTTTTTTTAATAAAACTTTTAACTTTTTTTTAATTACTTTTTTATCTTTTGGGTCGGTAATAAAAATTAGTTAAATATCCAAATCGGTAATAATTCGCTAACAATATTTTTTTACCGTTTTTTAAATTAATTTTTTTTTTGTTTAATAATTGTATTATTCGAAATAATAAAAAAGGTTCCTTTATAAGTATAACTTTCTTAATAGTTAGCTTTATAAAGTTACTTTCTGGTCGATCTTATTTTAATCCGTAAATAATCGTAAATGTCGATATTATTATTAATTATTTTTATTGGTTTTTTTTATCGTTTAAAATTAAATTTTTATTAGTATATTTAAATTATACGTTAATAAATTACCTTTTTCCATTTTTGGTAAAACTAATATCTAAATTTGTCGTAATAAATAACGTGGATTTTTATATATCGTTCCGGTTTTTTTAAGTAAAGATTTTCCTTCTATTTATAATATTTTTGTAATTATTTTTACAAAGCCAGTTAATTTTATTTTTTTTACTGCCTTTTCGGTTAAAATTAAGTAAATAATTTTTCTTTAATAAAGGCTTTTTACTTTAAATGGTCCTTATATCATTATACTACCGTATATTACGGTCGGATTATGTTAATCGATTTTTTATTATTTTTTTTGTTATTTTATTATTGTTTTTCGGGTATAAAGGTCCAGTTATTTTATCGGGGTTTCTTAGGTGTTTTATATTAAAAGGCTTTATATCCTATTTTGTTATAATTATAATATTTAAACTAGGGTTAGTTTTGTTACCGGACCCCCTTTATCTTTATAAGGCCTAATTAGGTTCCGTAAAAAGTAGAAAATGTAGTACGCCTATTTCCTTAATTAAATTTGTTAAATTTGTATCGTAAGGTATATTAATTTTTTTTTTTGTTATTTCTCGAATTGTCGATTGTCGATTTTTACTGCCTTAATAATATACTTATTTAAAAAAATTAATCGTTTTAACTTGATTATTTCGTTCTTAACGTTATTTTTTAATTTTTTATAAAATACGTTAATTAAGGTATCGTCCTTTTCGTTTATTTATTTTGTTTTAGTTATTAAGTTTCGAAATTTTATTATATATTTAAACGTTAATCTTTTTTGTCGTAATTATAAAATTTTTTATGCGATAATACGTTTCTTATTAAGGTTGTCGAAATTAACTTTTAATTTTTTTTTAAAGTTGGAGTAATTGGCGAAAAGTTTTTTAATAAATGTTTTCATATTATCTTTTGTTTTTTTCAGGTAATCCTTTATAATTGGTTTAAATTAATCAAATACGTCCTTAGTAAGGAATGCCGTAATAATAAAGATTCTATTTTCCGAATTATCGAAGGCTAGGAACCGTAGGTATATTTGTACTTAGGTAAGGAAGCTTTAAACGTTAGTTTTTTTATCGTAAGGTTAGGGCTTTTTAGCTATAATTTTTAAAGTATTAAAATTCTTTTTGGCCGTTTTTTTGAATTACAGAATTTCCGCTTTTAACTTTTTAAGTTTGTCCTGGAGCTATTAACTAACGGTCGTTTCTTTAGCGCTAGGGGTTATTTTAACAATTTAAGTAATTGCTTAAAGTTTAATAATATTATTAAATAAAAGTTTGTAACGTATAACAGCTAGGTTAGTTAATTAATTATTAAATTAAGTCGTACGGTTTATGTTAATAGTTATATTACGGGATTTAAATAATAAAGGTAACTTAATTACGTTTAGTAATATTAAAGGTATTTTAGGTAACTAAGTTATATTTTAAGCTAGTATTATTTAAATTATGGAATTAATAAATATATATATTTTCTTTTTAATTTATTGGCTTATTCGTAATAAATCGGTAATTTAACTTACTGGCTTATTTATAATAAGTCGGTAATCCAACTTACTAGCTTATTCGTAGTAAGTCGGTGATTTAATTACGTGACCTGACTTACTTAGGTCCTGTTTCGACCTACTAGGACCGTTTCCGGGATTTTCCCCTCGTTGGGTTGTAACACCGTATACCGTAACTAAATTATGTTAATTAATTTTTTATTATCTTTTTTATCGTTTTATTATTATTTCTAAGGTACGGGGTTTTAATTGTTTTATTAAGGTTTTTTAAGTGCTTTACATTAAAAGGCCTTATATTCTATTTTACTATAATTATAACATTTAAACTGAAGTTAGTTTTGTTACCGGACTGTTCTAATTTCTATTAAGCCTGGTTAAATCCCGTAGGAAGTAGAAGATATAATACGTTTATTTTTTTAGTTAAACTTATTAAATTTATATCGTAAGGTATATTAATCTTTTTTTTAATCGTTTTTCGAATTGTTAATTATTAATCTTTACCGCCTTAATAATATATTTATTTAAAAAGATTAATCGTTTTAACTTAATTACTTTATTTTTAATATTATCCTTTAGCCCTTTATAAAATATATTAATTCAAGTATTATTTTTTTCGTTTACTTATCTTATTTTAGTTATTAGGTTTTGGAATTTTATTATATACTTAAACGCTAATTTTTTTTGTTATAATTGTAAAATTTTTTATACGGCAGTACGTTTTTTATCGGGATTATCGAAATTAACTTTTAACTTTTCCTCGAAATTAAAATAATTAACGAAAAATTCCTTAATAAGTATTTCTATATCGTCTTCTGTATTCTCTAAGTAATTCTTTATAGTTAATTTAAACTAATTAAATACGTTTCCGGTAAAAAATGCCGTAACGGTAAAGATCTTGTTTTTAAGATTATTTAAAGCCAAAAACTGTAAATATATTTATACTTTAATAAGGAAACTTTAAATATTAATCTTTTTATTATAAAATTAAAATTTTTTAACCTTAATTTTTAAAATGCTAAAATTCTTTTTAACTGATTTTTTAAATCGTAAAACTTTTACCTTTAATTCTTTAAGCTTATTCTGGAATTGTTAATTAACAGTAATTTTTTTAATACTAAGGGCCATATTAATAATTCGGGTAATTACTTAAAGTTTAATAATACTACTAAATAAAAGCTTATAACGTATAACAGCTAAACTAATTAACTAATTATTAAACCAAATCGTACGGTTTATATTAGTAGTTATATTACGGAATTTAAATAATAAAAACTTAATTACGTCTAATAATACTAAAAGTATTTTAAGTAACTAAATTATATTATAAACTGGTATTATTTAAGCTATAAAATAACGAACGTATATATCCTTTGCGAAAACCTAGATTTTTTATGGATTTTATCGTTTTTACAAATTTAAAAAGCATTAGTTCTATTTAAATATAATTAAATCTTATCCTTAGAAAAAATCCAAATTACGTGACCTAACCTATTTAAGTCCTGTTTCGGTCCACTAGGACCGTTTCCGAGGCCTCCCCTCCTTTAGGTCGTAATATAAGGGCTTTGTTAATTTTACAAAACAAAAACCGTACGGTAAGCCTTCCAAAAATTAAATCGATTATTATTAGGGTTTTTTCGATAACCTTTATATCCCTAAATAATTTAAGCGTTTTAATACTTAAACTAATTATTTGCGTATAAAAATTAAGGCGTATAAAGGTAAAATTTAATCTGGGCTTAAGTATTTCCGTTATTTAGGCCCCGGCTTTAACGTACTTATTGTTTAACGCCTTTACCCTATTAATAAAGCGCAAATCTATAGCTTCCTAACCTTTTATAATATATTTTAAAATTATTATAATTTCTTACTAAACGTACGAAAACGTTTAAAGGAAATCCGTTTTATTTATAACTTCGGAAACCCGTTTAAAACAGCGTTCCCGGAACTAATAACGGAACTTCCGCTTTAAAGTAAAAAAGATACCTATATTAAAAGGCTGGAAAACGTAGGAAACGTAAGCAGGTAAAAAGACGATATAAATCTTATTTTGAAAACATATTTACATAAAGTCTTCGGTGGTATAGCTGTTATGGCCGTCGATTACTAACAATTTTTATTTTTTAAGGTCCGCCGGTTTAATATAAGGGATAAAAACTTTGCGTAACTACTTCAGGCCAATTTCGGTACTGGTCTAGCCGTTATTAGAGGTGGTAAAGTACCAGTTTTCGTATGCTTTATTATCGGAGTCAGGAAACCATTGTTGTTATACGTTGCCGCCGCTGAAGATTACAAGTGGTGGGAGGGCTCGCCCGTTAGCGGAGCGTGAGGGGGGGGTCCGACTTAAGGATTCTAGTTGGTACACTTGTCCTCTTGGTCCTCAACCTTGCTTACTTCCTTGAACGTCTTTTAACCGCGCCACGAAGTCGTGGTAAATGTCCTTATGGACTAAGATTCTTGATGTCGCAGTACATATCTAACCTTGGTTGGACATAATGCCGAGGTAAGACTACTTAACGGCTTGGTCGATTTCCGCGTTGTCGAAGACGAACAGAAAAGACTTGCCTCCCGTCTCAAACATAACATTTTTCAAAATCCTGGCCCCGATGATCATTGGTTCTGTGATGTCAGAGTGACGCTAGTATTTCTTGCATACACCGGCATTTGAGGCAGGGTTGGTCGACTTTCTCGAAATAAGGACTACATATTGAGGCTTCAGGACTTTAGCTGACTCTATTTGGAAAACATCCACCGAAACTCGTCCTAACTCGAGTTCCCTATCCAGAATCCGCAATTGAATGAAACCAAGGGTGTGTAACTAATTCTTCCGCTTTAATGCGCTTCGCCGGTTCGTACGTAAAGATCTTAGACAAGAGGTCGACGAGCAACGACGCTTCAGATCCTGCAATCCTCGGGAACGCTTCGAGCATGTCATACGTTTCGTCCGAGTAGGCCGTAAAATAACCCCCGTCAATACAAATTGCCGTCGGCTTCCATACCATCGAGCTTAACGCGGCTGGGTAAGGCACCCTGAGCGCAGCATCATCGTCGAACATGGCAGCTTCCGGCTCTCCATCCATATCCGCAGCCTCAAGAGCCTCACCACGACTGTTTATAAACAAACCCGCCGGCTCATCCACGATGGCCCGTACTCGGCTATCTAGCGGTTGCGTCCCTTCTAGACTCCAGAACACTTCGCTGCCCTCACCCTCTACGACGGGGAATCCCTCCTCGTCGAACTTCGTCTGCTTCCACTTCTCGGGCAGCTCACCGACGGCTTTGACGATCTGCCTGAGCGCGTCGGCCGGGGAATCAGTGTCGTAGTCAAAGAAGAGGTCGTCACCCGACCGGATCCGGAAAATGGCGCAGCCCAGCGCCCAGACGTCCGAGGCTGGGCTTGCAGGCCGTCCAATTGCCACCTCGGGTGCCAGGTACTTGGCCGGGATGCCGGGTCGCTTTGTTGGCGGGGACGTGGCGGTGAACGATTGATCAAAGTCCATGACGCAAATCTCTCTGCTCAGCACGTTGGTGTCCGAGGAAGAAAAGTCCAAAGGGACGACAATGTAGTTGGGCGCGTGTGGTCCTGGGGGCTTCCCGGAGTAGGTTTGCACAGGCGCGGTTTGAGGACGTCCGAATTGATTGAGCAGGTCACCCTCCTCGTACGAATTAAACCCATCGATGAGGCGTAACGCTATGTTGCTCGCAGTGAAGTCTATCAAGACTAGATCAGTACTTGCCCGTCCATGTGCCGATCCCGGGTCGGGGATTCGACTTACCACCGTGACACAACCCGTTTGAGTGCATGTACGCAAGAGCCCGAGCGGCCGAGAGAGAAATCTCTCTGGCAAACTGTGGTTTTATTCTCGTGTAGATGCCCTTGGAGAGCTTGGACAGGTCGGGACCCAGAACCGGGTACACGAGACAAAGGTGTCGGCCGTTTGGTCCGTCAAACCAGAACTCCCGATCAACCACAGCGAACAGACGAGACTCGGTGATACTAGGGTGACTCGCGATCGCAGTACTCGCCTGGTACGTGGGAGACTCCCTGGCGACGACGATCTTCAAGGCGACCCACCGGTTCGTGAGGGCGTCTCGAGCAAGCCATACAGTGGAGAAACCGCCAAAGCCGAGCTTGTGGATAACTCGGTACCGGTCATCGTACACGTCTCCGAGATGAACCGGGTGAAAGCCCCCCGGCTCATAGTTCTCGAGATCTTCACACTCTCCCAGCTGGAAAGGCAAGTATTTCCATGGGCTGGATTCCGAACCAGAGTCCATGACGTCGGACATTGTGGGATTACTCGAACTTGCAAAGATGGCACAGACGTATGTAGGTGGTTTAATGGCGGGCTATTCCCCCATAGATGGCGTTGCGAGTTTGAGGTGTGATGTGTAGTGAAGAATCACTCAAGCTAAACCGAAGATTCAACGAAATGGTTACCTAGGGTGCTTTATGCTCGAGGTTGCTAGATGGTCTGTGCACGGCATATTTGCCGCCCTTATGCGTGCCGCCCAATCACAATCCGGCAGCAGGCGCGCGTTTACATTATCAGCCCAGGCGTACCCGCTGAACTAGTGGCCATAAATGAAACGTGTGTGAACATGGAAGCAGAGTTTGACGTTGGCCTGATACTAGCCAGATATCCTTGTAAAAGGCCAACTAACTGCAGGAATAACAATTTTTGGAACAGTGGGGCAAAATGGACCGGTCGACAGCGAATCGTCCAATAAAAGAATTGGATTCGTGACCCTCAGTTCCCTTTTGGGGAAGGCGCTGCTTGAGGCAGGAATCACTGCAGCTTGTGGGCGTTCAGGGGCAGAGCTTAGGCGATAGCCTAACCTACCCCGCATAATATTCCGGCCCGATATCCGGCTGGAGGTAACAAAATTTACGGGCTGCTCATATCACATCACATGTTCCTGCTCCAATAATCCAAACCGTTACAGAGCGATACAAGCTGCTTAAAGGCCTCAACCAACAATTAACGCTTAGTCGCTATGTCATCCGCGAACGCGTCGAGATTAGGATGGCGCAGCAAGTTCCCTTCCATGTTCATTTTCCGGTCCTCATGTTTCATTTCATAATATCTCGCCCCAGGATTATTGTCGAGGCAGATACGATTAGCTACCGGATCGAGACGGAACAAGGCACTTCATTGAAACTACCCTTTATGAGGCTCCAAAATGACTAACCAATGAAATGAGGCAAGCGAGGAGGGCGATCACCAACAGACGGACTTCTAACATTACTCTGCATGTAACCAAAGGCTTATACGAAATCTGCACCTGGCAGAGTTATATCTCGATTATTCATAGCTGCAGGCGTACCTCTTTACATCAAGCCGATTCGATGGCGTAATGCTAATTTGACCATAGAAAGGACCAGATGTTATATCTATGCTTGAACATTGCAACCAACGTTGTTTTGTCTGGGGGGTAGTACAGACCTGACGAACCAATGATAGGCAATAGATGCCGCCTAGGCAGCCGCAGGACTTCAGACCCTGTGAAGTTTCTCGCCTCGGCGAGACCTGCCTACAACGAGCGTTGGCTCGCAAGTGCTGGTTAAGTTATGTGGTCTACCCTGGGCAGCTCGACGGGCTCACGGCGGCTCGATGGGTTCACGGCGGCTATGGTAGATTCCAACCTCTTCCTGCAATCGAGCATATAAGGAGCAACATGTCTAAACAGCGGTCATGTTCCCAATCGACACTCAAGACAGAAGTTCCTCAGCGCTGGTCTCGCATTGCCGTTCATTGCTACCATCACCACTCGCACTCACGGACCGCAGAATCATTGCCCCTTTAATCAGCCTCGCCGACTGCTGTACGTTTGTTCCACCTTGAAACTGCAAGCCAATAGATTTTGCATCATGTGTGATTTTAGGCTGAAGCTTACGCACGCAGGATAGAATCAGAATGCCTCGAGCAATCCCAGTCATTTCGGCCGAGAGAGTCCTCCGACTGGAGCCTAGAGACGTGTCGCTTTCTTGGGCCACTTCGATACCCGCTACTGGCCTCAGAGACTGCGAAGTGCGCCTTGCTAAAGAGGCTGCCGCTGCGGCAGGCTTCGATCTCGTCACCATCACGTACAAAACGAAACCACCCATCGAGCCCCGTCCGCGTGGCTCCCATTGACTGTATCCCAAAGCTAACCAGGGCGTCCCCCAGCGCAAACATCCATCCGACGACCACCCACGGCACCCGCCGCGACAAGCCGCACATGACCGTCAAGTTCCGCAGCACCCGCTACAATCCCCAGACGGAACAGATAGTCCACATCAACGTGCATGTCTGGAACCCCCGCCTCCGGCAGTGGACACGATACCCGTCAAGCAGGCGACCGGATAACTTCCCGTACCACTACGTCTACCAGGACGGCAACATCAGGTTCCACCGCCCCTTGCCGAGGTCCTTGGCTCAGAACGAAATCCACACCCAGGAACGGCGGCGTTAGGAGGAGGAGCGGGCTGCCGAGAACGCCCGTGAAGCTGAGGCCAGCGGAGGCGGCAACAAGGACAGCAGCGATATAGCGCGGGCCTCGAGCTACAGCAACTCAAGCTATGACTCAAGCACGCAGCAGCCCGGAGATGCCAAGTGGCCGGATGGTTGGTATGAGGACCCGTGGGCCAACGGGGGCGGCATATTAGGGCGGCTTGAGAGCGGAGCTTGGACCGGTGATAACGGGGGCAATTCTTTTACGGTTACTCGAAGACATCCGATTTAAATATAAAAATCTTTTTTAAAAGATTAAGTTACTGTCCTATTTCGGTAGTCGGCTTTGAGCAAAGGCAAATCGCGACATAATAACTTTCGTATATTTCTTTCGCAAACCAAGCACGTTAATACGGGACGGTGAACTAAGTATGTTATAACATATTTGTCGGCAGATGAGGTGATTTGTTGGAAGTATCAAGGGGCTTTGATTTGTGGCCCTAGGCTTGCAAGAACAAAAAGGGTTTAGGCTATAACAGTCAAGGAGAAACCCCTATCTTTGCTAGTCCACCACTTTCCCAATCAGAGAATATCCCAGACTGAAGAATTGCAACACTTCCGCCAATATTACCAGATTAAAGAAGGCCGCCTTTTTAATCGGAATATATATATATGTATTCCGTTACTAGCCTATAAAAGCAATACTCGTATTAGAGCACAGAACGAGCCTAATACAAGACCACAACTAATAATTATCCCCTATACCTGACAGGTATAAAGTCTACCAAATAACGTCGGGATTACCTATCTATAACTAATTGGACACCAGGTTAGCTCCAGTACTGGAATAATTGAAAATTGCTTGAAGGGAGTATCTATTTGACCGTCCTCAACCAACTCCAACATAACAGCCCCTGTCGTGTTACAAGTTGGGAAAATAGAAGAGATCTCGCCGATTGCACGATCGCCACGCAGAGGGAACTGCCACGGACACTAAAAATACAGATTGAGAGGGCATCAGGAGAAAAATGGATTGGCGTCTCTGTGTGCGCACACAACTATGATTCCCGGGGCCTACTTCCGACAAGTGGAATCAGAGCTACCAGCTGTTCCGCGTCTGGGAGTCAAGAACTCTGCATTCGGATTGCGGGCTGCGCCTGATTACCCATTGAAAGTGGTCGGTTGAAGTCTCTTCATGCGCTTGAATTGGAAGCCGGGCAATTGAGGGCAACGACACACGACCACAATGGCGCATATGACGCCCACTTCACCACAACACTCATTCCTCTATCACAGCAGTACCGAATCCTTAGAACTCGCTAGACCACCTTGGTGTGAGTGGCAATATGCGGCCCGAACCAGCTTGCAGCTGGATATAAAACCTCGCGAGCCCGCGGATCTTCAATCCAACCCCGGCGCCTCGGACCGAACGACCGAAACACCAAACTTACAGCTGGTGAGCCGCCTGAGCGTTCGCCTGAGCCTATAAGCCCTGGGGGACACAATAGGTGCTATTCTAGCTATTATATGCCCTTTCTGTTGAGGTGCACGCTGATAGGACTTCGTCGGGGTGGCGCCGCTAGAGCATGGGTATATACCTGGTCCGAGGCCGAGTCACCGGCACTCTGAGGCCTGTAAGAACTGAACGAAACTATGCACGGGCGAGAAGTGTCGTGAATATCATTTCTTCGTGTTCATTCCGGATTTTATGTTAGTACAGAAAACGGGAAACAGAATCGCAACTCTCCTCTTTCTTCGATTTTTTATAGCCTAGAGGCCATCTTACTGTCCGCAGCTGGCAAGTTCAACATGACAAGGGACACGCCCTTCCGCGTTATCGTCATCGGCGCCGGTGTTGCGGGCTTGTCTGCTTCGCATTGCTTGCAAAGGGCCGGAATTGACCATGTCGTGATCGAAAGGAGTACCGAGGTCGCGCCTCGTCATGGGGCTAGCATCTCGTTTTACCCTCAAGGAGCGCGCATCCTCTCCCAGATGGGTTGTCTGGATGCCATGATGGAATCTTGCGTCCCGTGCAAGTACTCCTTGTCGCGCGGGCCAGATGGGAAGCCCATCACGAAGGCTTCATTCTTTGACTTTGTGAAAGAGAAGTATGCGCTATTGAATCTTAAGCCCGTTTCCTAGCGTTCTATGATTTACGGGCTCGACCAAAAGCATTATCCTGAGCGGATAGAGTCAGAACAGCGTTGGGCTAACGAGCAGCGGTTAACAGCCACGGCGAGAGAATCATTATTCTTGAAAGACGCAAGTTCCTCCAAAATATGTATGACTGCTTGCCAAGCAAGACACCAATTCAACTGGGATGTGAAGTCGCGAGTGTGCGGCAGCATACGACTGGGGTCACGGTCACCCTGAAGGACGGGACTGTCGAAGAAGGCGACATGATCATTGGGTGCGACGGCGTGCACAGCCCAACGCGCAGCATCATGTGGGACCATGCTAACAAGATGCAACCGGGTGTCATTACCGCGAAGGAGAAGACAGGTAAGACGGTGGTTCTTCCCTATTTAGACAGCTCGTTAGAAGAGTCCAAATACTGAAAATATCCGCTAATTCCGTTAGATATGAAGACAAGGTGGAAATGTCTCGTAGGCATGGGACCCGGCACCCCGGAGCTCGGCGAGCGCGACATGACTGCCGTATTCGACAAAGGGATTTCGTTCTTGTGCATCACCCAACCCACGGAGACCTTCTGGTTCGTCTTCTTCAGGCTGGACAAGGAGTTCTCTTGGCCCAAGAGAAATCGGTACACCGCGCACGATGCGGAAGCCGCAGCCGCCAGCGTCGCCGATCACCCCGTGTGTGAGTCGCTGGTTTTCGGCGAACTGTGGAAGAGGCGCGACCGCGCATCGATGCTTGATCTCGAGGAAGGCGTTCTGGATCACTGGTTCTACGACCGTATCGTGCTAGCCGGGGACTGCGTCCACAAGGTAGCCTCGCCCCTCCCAAACCTCCCACGCCCGTGGAACGGTGTCTCACCATGGAATTATAGGTTACCCCTAACATCGGATTCGGCGGTAATATGGCCCTCGAGTCGGTCGTGGTGCTCTGCAACCACCTGCAAGCCATGTTGGCGGGGCAGCGGGGCGCGAAGCCGAGCCGCGCGACGCTGAACCGGGCCTTCGCGGCATATCAGGAGGAGCGACGCGGGCGCGTCGTCGAGGTCATGGAGCTCTCGTCGCTGATCACCAGGATGCAGGCCTGGGACACGCCTTTCCACAAGTTCCTCGCCACGTGGGTTGCGCCCCTGCAGGCGGAGCGCGCCGTCGCCGACCAGCTCGGCGAGATCATCCGTAAGGGGCCGAAGATCGCATACGGCTCTGACACGGCCGAGGGTTTCGGGTCGGGCGGGCGCCTGCGCTGGGCCGATGAGGAAGAGAAGAAAGGGGTGGAGAAGAGCAGCCGCCTGCAGTGGATCGCGAGCGTCGTGACTGTTCTTATGATCGCTATGGGTGTCACGCAGCTAGGATGGCTGGGGTCTCTCTTGAATATCTAGTGGAATCTCACCTTGAGTGGATGCAATTGATTCCCGCGTTAAAGCTTCATATGTTTTGCCTAGCCAAAAAAAAAAAAAAAAAAAAAAAAAACAAGTTTATCACGAATGCAAAGTTTCTACATATAAATGGAAGAAGCGTGAATTAGTCACTGGTGTATTCATATAGAATATCACAGTCTTAGCTACTCGATTTAACATGCACATCCCCGCTGAATATTGGATGAGCACATAGGTACTATACAACGGAAGATATTGGAATAAGGGTTAGAATAGGGGTCGGAATAGGGGGTAAGGCGACCCACACCTCTGAATATGTATACAGTTGTGGAGTTCTCGGTCTTCTAGCAGTCACTGGTAAGTAGTGTAACCGGTATTTGACATATCTTCGACATAGGAAGGGTGGCGACATCCGTACTTTTGGGGATGGGATGTACGACGCCAACATGTCTAATTAAATGATAGCACTTCTACGCTAGGAGCGAAATCGGTTTCCTGTCAGACTCTGTTGGAAATGTTTCGAACGCACAGACCTTCCCAACACGGTGTTTATTGCGATTTACTCACACGTGGTACTTAACATGGTGGAGTACTTCGCCTCTTCGAACTAGGATGAACGATTTACCGGGGTGCCGCCGAAATTAGAGACCAAGGCAGCAGACATGGCGGCGATTGCCCGCGATGCGCCGTTTCGAGATCGGGTCGTAGCCCTGTGGATGCAAATAGTCTCCAGTCTACCCAGCAGACGACCTTGTTCGATTACTAATCAGCACCACTTGATGAGGCTGATGAACTGTCAGGCGCGAGGCTAATCTTATCTTGCACCTTGGGCCGTTTTGGCACTAGGAACGGACTGTACCCGTGACAGGTATTGCCGATGCCCCTTTCCGATGAACGCTTAGTCTGAGAGGCTCGATAGTGGCTGGCAAGTTGCGATCGCCCGCTACCCTGTAGCGTCTCCTTCAGACAAGCGGACCCGACACCAAGCTACTCCTTGAACGAACCTTTCCCGGACCGACCAGCCATCTCAACGCGAAACAATGCGGCTCTTGACACGCGACCAGAATGGCGAACTCAGCTTGACTGAGGACCTCTTTGACGAAATTCCTCCATACGCGATATTATCGCATAGGTGGAGTGAAAATATTGCCGAAGAAGTTACCTTCAAAGACATAGAGAATGGCGCCGGGAGAGGCAAGTCGGCCTATCGCAAGATCGAATTCTGTGCAGAACAAGCAAGACGCGACGGCTTGCAATACTTCTGGGTGGACACTTGCTGCATCGACAAATCGACCATGGACGAGGTCCAGGCCTCGATAAATTCTATGTTTCGTTGGTACCGCGACGCTGCTCAGTGCTACGTCTACTTGTCAGATGTTTCAATGACCACCGGCCTTTGGCAGAATGGCAGTCAAGCGGATAACGACCAAGTCGAGCTCTCCCGGGAAGTGGTGCTTCGAGGAAGCAAATGGTTTACTCGGGGCTGGACGCTCCAAGAGCTTCTTGCCCCGGCATCGGTACAGTTCTTCTCGCAGGAAGGTCTGCGCCTCGGCGACAAGGTATCCCTGGAGCAAGAAATCCACACCATTACGAAAATACCTATCCCAGCTCTTCGGAAAACAACCCCTTTTGATCAATTCGATGTCGACGAGCGACTAAGATGGGCAGAGATGCGCCAGACCACGCGCGAGGAAGATTGGGCGTACTGTCTTCTAGGGATTTTCGGTGTTTTCATGCCGCTTAACTATGGCGAGGGGAGGGATAATGCTATACAACGTCTAAGGAAGGAGATCGAAAACACCCCGAAACGTCAAAGTTTGTTTTCTTATACTATTTATAATTATAATTCACTAATAATGAATAGAATGGCTCCGGAAACTCTATACTTGTCCGTACCGAGATCGGAAGGACCGGAATCCGCCGCGAGTCGAAGGGACATGCGAGTGGTTCACGAACCATTCGCTCTTCCAACATTGGCATCAGAGCAGTACGGCTCACTTGCTTTGGGTGTCTGCTGACCCAGGATGCGGGAAGTCAGTTCTGGCGAAGTATTTAGCCGATAAGGTATTGCGGAGCACGACTACGAGAACGACGTGTTACTTTTTCTTCAAGGAAGACTTCGAAGACCAGCGATCATTAGTAACTGCACTATGCTCCATATTACATCAAGTCTTTGACCATCATCCAGCCTCTTTTTCGACCCAGATTCTTGAGAAGTTCCAAGATAAAGGAGCCACACTTCTCACATCCTTCGGCGACCTCTGGGACATTCTTATCTCCGCTACGACTGGCCATAGGAAGTGGGAGGTTGTTTGCATCCTCGACGCTCTTGACGAATGCGAGACTTCAGGGCGGAATCAGCTGATCGATACTCTCAGCAAGTTCTCCTCGCGCACGACGACTCATGCTCCAGCACTAAAGTTCCTTCTAACCAGCCGGCCCTATGTGGATATTAAGAGGGGCTTCCGGCATCTAGAATGCGACTTACCTACCATCCACTTGAAGGGAGAAAAGGAGGAGGAGATAGCTAAGATATCCCACGAAATTGATATGGTTATTAGGAGCAGAGTGATGGATATTAGCCGGACGCTAGAACTCGGCCTGGAGGAGCAGAATGTTCTTGTAGAAGAACTTACTCTAGTACAGAGCCGCACCTACCTATGGGTTCATCTAGTCTTCGACGAGATCCAAAACGGTATCCTTCTCACGCCAGGCAAAATTCGATCGGAAGTTCGCAACATTCCCCGCACAGTTTCTGAGGCGTACAACAGGATCTTATCGAAAAGTCGAGATATTAGCCTCGCTAGAAAACTTCTCCATATCGTCGTCGCAGCAGCAAGGCCACTTACTCTGCTGGAGATGGCCTTGGCTTTGGCGATAGGTCCCAAACATCAATCAATTGGTGACATAGATCTAGTGCCGGAGGAACGATTCCGCGATGATATCAGGCAGCTTTGCGGGCTTTTTGTGGTCGTCGTCGACTCCAAAGTCTACCTACTTCATCAAACCGCCCGCGAGTTCTTAGTTCCCCCACCATCGTGGTCCTCATCTCTTGGCAGCAGCACTGCGCTACAGTGGAAGTTTTCCCTTCATCCGAATGAGTCGCATCACATCCTTGCTGAGATCTGTATACTGCGGCTCTCCCTGTTAGATTTTAATCTAAGCGGCCTTAGAGCAAGTGCAGATCAGCATCGGTACATCGCCATGCGTCCATTACTGCAATATGCTGCGCAGTACTGGGCTGACCACTTTCGCGAAGCGAATTGGGATGGCGAAGATTGGGCGGTTGAGAGGGCAATATCATACTGTCGGCCGGACTTGCCAACCTCGGCGTGGTTTGAAATATACCAAACAGTTGCGACAAGAGATGTGCCTAGCAACTTTACAACCCTTTTAATCGCATCCTATTTCGGTCTAAGCAATATAGTGGAGCGGCTTCCTAAGAAGGTTTTGAAGGACGTCAACGTCAAGGATAGTAGGTATGAAAGGTCGTCCATTTCCTGGGCTGCCGGGGAGGGCTACAGCGCGGTGCTGCAGTGGCTTCTCCATGGCAGTACGGTACGGTGGCTCCTCGGCACCGGCCCTCGCATCAACACGAAGGACAAATATGGCTGGACGCCGCTTCACTGGGCCTCCCAGAATGGCCACGATACCGTGGTTAAGCAGCTTCTCGAAAGCGGCGCCGATGCGAGCGTAAAGGATAATGGTGGCATGACGCCGCTTTACCTAGCTTCCGGGAACGGCCACGATACCGTGGTTAAGCAGCTTCTCGAAGGCGGCGCCGATGCGAGCGTAAAGGATGATGATGGCGAGACGCCGCTTCACTGGGCTTCCCAGAATGGCCACGATACCGTGGTTAAGCAGCTTCTCGAAGGCGGCGCCGATGCGAACGTAAAGGATGATGATGGCGAGACGCCGCCTTACCTAGCTCCCAGGTACAACAACCCTACCGTGGTTGGGCTGCTTCACTCGTTCTTATCAAGCTATTTGTTCGGGTAATATTGTCCATTTTTAATATCAACTTCTGCATATATTTAATTTTTTTGCCGAAGATGGGTCGGGTGAATGGTTTAATATATAGTACCTAGGTTTAGTCCTGAACCTTCTTTAATTTCCCCCTTCTTTAATCATGAAAACTAATTGCCTTACAGAAACTATTCAACCGGTCCCCTTGAGGTTCCTTTACGCAAGCAGAGATATAAAGGCACGTCATACCAACAAAGGTAAATAGGCGTGGGATCGACAATGAAAGTTAAATAGTTATAAGTCGGCCACCCTATTAACGCACCACCCCCCTATTGTTACGATCCAACGAAGGGGAGGTCTTGGGAAACGGTCCTAACAGACCGAAACAGGACCCAAATAGGTTAAGTTACGTAATTTGGATCTCTTTTGTTCTTAAGATCCAATTAAATCCATACAGATTTAATATCTTTTAAATCTAAAAGGACGATAAGATCTATAAGAGATCCAAGGTTTATAAAGGATATATATACGTTTATTAATTTTATAACTTAAATAACGACAGTTTACAATACAACTTAATTACCTAAAACGCCCTTAATATTACTAAACGTAATTAAGTTATTTTCGTTATTCGGATTTTATAATATAACTATTAACATAAACCGTACGATTTGGTTTAATAATTAATTAACTAATTTAACCGTTATACGTTACAAGCTTTTGTTTAATAATATTATTAAACTTTAAGCAATTACCCGAATTATTAAGATAACCCTTAGCACTAAAAAGATTACCGTCAGCCAGCAGCTTTAAAATAAGCTTAAAAAATTGGAAATAAAAGTTTTACGACTTAAGGAAATAGCTAAAAAAAACCTTAACACTTTAAAGGTTAAGGTTAAAAAGCTTTAACCTTATAATAAGAAAACCGATATTTAGAATTTTTTTACCTAAATACAAATATACCTACGGTTCTTAACCCTTAACGACCCGGAAAATAAAATCCTTACTATTATAGTATTCCTTACCGGAAATGCGTTCGATTAGTTCAAATTAACCATAAAGGATTACTTAGAAAATACAAAAAACGATAAAAAAATATTTACCAAAAAACTTTTTGCTTATTACTTTAATTTTAAAAAGAAATTAAAAGTTAATTTCGATAATCCCGATAAAGAACGAACTGCTGCGTAAAAGATTTTATAATTACGATAAAAAGGGTTAGCGTTTAAATACGTAATAGAATTCCGAAACTTAATAATTAAGGTAAGATAAATGGATAAAAAAGATAATACCTTAATTAACGTATTTTATAAAGGCCTAAAGAACGATATTAAGAATAAAGTAATTAAACTGGAACGATTAATTTTTTTAAGTAAATATATCGTTAAAACGGTAAAAATCGATAATCGATAATTCGAAAAATAATAAAAGAAAAAGGGTTAATACGTTTTACGATATAAATTTAATAAATTTAATTAAGAAAATAGGCGTATTATAACTTCTATTTCTTACGGAACTTAACTAGGCCTTATAGAGATAGGGGCGGTCCGGCAACAAAATTAACCCTAGTTTAAGTATTATAATTATAACAAAATAGGATATAAGGCATTCCAGTACAAGGTACTTAAAAGATATTAACAAAATAACTGGACCTTTATATCCGAAAAATAACGGCAGGATAATAAAAAAAATAACAAAAAATTAATTAATATAATTTAACTACGGTATACAGTAACATAATAATATAAGAACTATTTAAGGTGGAAAACCTTTATTGAAAAAAAGTTATTTACTTAGTCCCAGTAGAAAAGTAGTAAGAAAAGCAAGATTAACTGGCTTTGCAAAAATGGCTGTAAAAACATTACGAATAAAAAAAAGACCTTTACTTAGGAGAACCGGAGCAATATATAAAAATTTACGTTATTTATTACGATAAGCCCAGATATTAATTTTATTAAAAATAGAAAAAGGTAATTTATTAACGTATAACCCAAATACATTCATAAGGATTTAACTTTAAACGACAAAAAGGAACTAATAAAAATGATTAATAATAATATCGACATTTATAATTATTCGTAAGCCAAAATAAAATCGATTAAAAAATAACTTTATAAAACTAGCTACTAAAAGAGTTATACTTATAAAGGGACCTTTTTTGTTATTTTAAATAATACAATTATTAAACGGAGGAAAAATTAATTTAAAAGACGGTAAAAAGATATTATTAGCGAATTATTACCGATTTAAATATTTAATTAATTTTCATTACTAATCCAGAAAATAAAAAAATAATTAAAAAAAAAATTAAAAGTTTTATTAAAAAAAAATAATGGGATTCGGAAAACGAAAAAGAATACGGCAACTAATAGGAAAACGATAATTCGTAGACGATATTATTAGATAAAGGAATTATCGAGATTTTCGTAAAACAAACCTATAAATAACCGGATACGTAATAATAATTTAAGCAGTTATAAAAATAAATAATATATATGGAAAAATAACTAAAAAAGTTTTAGATATAAAATAATTAAAACGAAAAAATATTATAAAAGCTTTTATAAATTTTAAAAAAACGGCGTTACCTGTAGAAAAGCTGCGGGTAAGTAAGAAGAAAAAGGTTAAATTATAATACCTTAAAAGGGCTTTAAACGTAACGATTAGAGTTATTAGCGATAATGCTATTATTATACGAATACGAATTAAAAAAAATTAATATACCGTAATAGTAAATTGTGGAATAACAATTGCAAATTATATTAGTTTAAAGGTAATAAATTAATTAAGATTATAGTAAAAAAAAAAGTTATTTTTATAAGGTCGAAAATGCCGAAAATTAAAAATTCACTTATAACGACAGATAAATTAAACGCAAAATTGATTACCTTAAGACATTTATTAAAAGAAAAAAATAGGTTATTAATTTCGATATTATCTTATTAAATAAATACGATATAATCTTAGGAAAGTTATAATTACGTTAATATAATCTTTTAATTAATTAAAAAACTAATTAAATAAGTTTCCGTTCGCTTTTTAATATAAAACAAAATATAAATAACATAAGATTTTAATATTCGATTAATAAGGACGACGAATGCAGGTATAAGAACACGATAAAAACCTTATTACTTAAGAAAATAAGATATATTTAAAATAAAAGATACAACAGAAAAATATAACGCGTTATTACAAACCTTAAAGTATAATTCCGATAAATAAATAACGACTTATAAGTACAGCCCGAAAAATTATTAAAGTAAATGGCAAAAATATTATTACAATACTATAAGTATAAAAAGCTTTTTTAAAAAGAACTCAATATAAAACTATTATAACATAGTAAGTAAAATTATAAAATAATTTTTAAAAACGGCAAAACAATTGTTTTTTATCCTATTTATAATTTAAATAAAGCAAAGCTATACGTTTTTCGCAACTACTTAAAAGATAAACTACGAAAAGGATATATATAACGTTTTAAATTATTAGTACGATATTTAATATTTTTCGTATTACGGAAAAACAGGAAATTATAACTTATTATTAATTATCGATAACTTAACGATATCACCGTTAAAGATAAAATACCGTTACCTTTAATTACCGAGATTAAAAATCGATTATAAAATACCAAATAATTTACCGCCTTAAATTTACGAGAAAAATATAACTAGATTCGAATTAAACCAGGAAATAAATAGAAAATAATTTTTAAAATAAAATACGGATTATTCGAATACTTTATTATACCTTTCGGATTTACAAACGTATTAACAATTTTTTAACGGATAGTTAATTATATATTCCGAAAATACTTTAATATCTTTATTATATATTACTTTGATAATATCCTTATTTACTTAAAAACAGAAAAAGGATATATAAAATACGTTTATAAGATCTTATAAACCTTACAAAACGCCAACCTCCTAATTAACGCAGAAAAAAGTACTTTTTATACTTAAAAAATCGAGTACCTAAAATACATTATTACTGTGACGGCTAGGCTAGTTAACCAACTATTAAACCAAGTCGTACGGTTTATGTTGGTAGTTGTATTGTGGGAGTTTGAGTAACGGAGATAACTTAGTTACGTCTGGTAATACCAAGGGTGTCTTGGGTAACCAAGTTGTATTATAAACTGGTGCTATTTAAGCTTATGGAATTAATAAGCGTATATATTTTTTTTTAGTTTACTGGCTTATTCGTGGTGAGTTAGTAATCTAGTTTACTGGCTTATTTATGGTAAGTTGGTGATTTAGCTTATTGGCTTATTTATGGTAAGTTAGTGATCCAGTTATATAACCTGATTTACTTAGGTCCTGTTTCGGCTTATTAGGACCGTTTCCGAGGCCTCTTTTCTGTTAAATCGTAATACGATTTCCTTTTTTCCAGGATCCTTACTTTTAAAAATTTTTTTTTCTATAAGTCTTTATTTTATTATGTCGGGTCGTATTATTAAGGGTCGTTTGCGCAAAATAGAGCAGCGTTATGTTTTGGCTAATTTAATTAATTTGGAAGGTTTTGAAGTAATACCGTATTCTTTTTGTTTTTTTAAGGGACTTAATTGTTAAATAATGACGGGGGTGTTCCGTTATAAGGAATGTGTCCGTTGTGGCCGTTTTTGTAATGGTACCGGTATTCCCGTAACGATAATTAATCGTTACGTTACTGAGGCCCGTTGTTTAAAAGAAAAAGAGTTTGCTGCGGAGTAGGCCTTTGCCGAATCCTTAGTTCGTTTGTTCCGTATATGTAAATAGCGTTAATAATACCAGATTTAAGGTGTTAGATTTGTAAACCGTATTTTGTAATTTTTGGACGAATAGGATAAGTTTAATTATTAAAAGTTGGAATCGGCGGTAGTTATTTAAGTTTTTGGCGGTGTTAATGTTATCGACTGGAGTGCCGTCGACCAAGGTCTCCTTTTTTTGGATAACGTAAATTGGGACGCGTTTATTGTTAATTTCGACGTTGTTGGTAGAAGTTTTTTAATAGGCGTTGGGCGTCCGTGAGGTTTTTAGTGGGTTTTTAGGTATTTTCGGAATTTGGGTGATTTTTTTATTTAATTAAGTATTAGGTAAATCCTTTTTCTTTTCGTATATTGAGTATTTTTTTAACTTTGTATATTTTCCTTTTTTTTTCCGTTTTTACGTTGTTTTATGTCGTATATACCTTGATAGTATTTGCTGTTGATTCGAGTAAGGAAATATAAAAAACTGGATGGAGTTTGACTTTAGGTAGTAATTTTAATTGGTAATTGTTTTTTAAGATTCTTTTGACGATTTTATATAGACCGATATATTTGAAGTTGAATTTTTGGTTTAAGCGTTTAATTTTGATATTTTTAGTAGTTAGATAAACTATTTCCCCTTTTAAGAAGGTTGGTTTTCTTAACTTTTTTTAATTGTAATATTTATTTATTTATTCGCGTACGAATTAAAGTTCTATTTTTATTTTTTAATGTAATTGTTTGAGTTATTCCGAGGTAAGGATTGTTTTAATATTAATTGGTTTTCCTTTTCATGTTTTTCTGTAAATTTCTGGGGTAAAACCAAAGTTGGTGGTTGTTAGAGTTATCTTGATGTTGTTGTAGTAGCTGGTATTGTAAACCAATTGTGCGGTAAATAACTTTTTAACCTAGTTATTTTGTTTGTAGTTAATATAGTATTGTAGGTATGTTTTTAACGTTTAATTGGTTTTTTCCGTTTATCCATCTATTTATGGTTTAAAAGCGTTTAATAATTTGTAATTTAAACCGAATTATGTTATCAAACTCTGCCAGAATTTTGAAATAAAGGTCGTGCCTTTATCTAAAGTGATTTCTGCTGGTAATCCGTATATGTTGTAGATATGTTAAAAGAAAATGTATACTATTTGTTTAACATCTATATCTTTATTGTAAGGTAAAAAATAGGAAAATTTTGTAAATCGATCGATGATTACAAAAATACTGTTATAATATATGCCTGTAACTGGGTTTTTTAATAAAGGAAGCTTTGTGATAAAGTTAAATATAATTAAATCCTATGGTTACTTAGCGATTGGTAATAGTTATAATTCTCCGTAAGGTTTATGTTGTTTGGCCTTTGCTTTAATACAGATATTATATTGTTATATGATTTTCTATACAGTTAATTTTATTTTAAGAAAATAATATATCCGTTATAGGCGTTTTAGGGTCTTGTAAATTCCTGGATATCCGTGTAATTAGTATTCATATATTTCTCGTATCAAACTTTCTTAATATTCTTCTGGTATATAAATTTTATCTATTTTTTAATCTTCGGATAGGCTGTTATAATATTGTCGTATTTCCTTATGCATATTTAATATAAATATTTTAATAGTATTAATATGTCGTTATTATAAGTATCCCTTTAATATCCAATCGAATACGGTTTATTAAATTTTCGCTTTAAGGTTCTCCAGATTTGGTCGTTTACTAAAAACGTCCATTTTGCTATTTTCCGATCCCTTGCGATAGATAATAACGTAATTAAATTCTGAAAGGTATTTTACGTAACGTAGTTATCATCCAACTAATTCTTTTATAATTACGAAATAAAAGATATTCTTATAATCTATATATACTTTCACCTGGTATTAGTTTCCCTTAAGGTAATATCTAAATTCCTTAAAAGCTTTAATGATGGCTAGGAATTTCTTGTTGTAAATAAGGTAGTTAAATTTAGCACCATATAGTTTGTAAAAATAAAAAGCAACAAGGTATAATCTCCCCTTATTATCTTATTAATAAATTACTACTCCTAGAACAAAATCTAAAACATCGGTTTTAAGTTCCACTAGTTTATTCAGGTTGTACATTATTAAAATAAACTGGCTAATAAGGGCGTCCTTAAGCTATTAAAAGGCCTTTTCTACGGTTAAAACCCATATAAACCGTTAATTTTTCCTAATAAATTCCGTTAATAATATTACAATCTTGCTAAAATGTCATATAAATCATTGGTAGTAATTAGCAAATCCAAGAAATGCTTATACCTCAGTGATATTAATAGGCGTTTTCCAGTCCTTAATTGCAAAAATCTTCTTAAGGTCCATCCTAATATATCCTGGAGTAATAATATATCCTAAGTATTCAACTTTTTAAGTATAAAAAGTACTTTTTTCCGTATTAACTAAAAAGTTGGCGTCTTATAATACTTATAGGACCTTATAAACGTATCCTACATATTCCTCTTCTATTCTTAAATAAATAAAGATGTTATTAAGGTAATACATAACAAAAATATTAAAGTACTCTCGGAATACGTAATTAACTATCCGTTAAAAAGTTACTAATACGTTCGTAAATCCAAAAAGTATTACAAAGTATTCAAATAATCCATATTTTATCCTAAAGGTTATCTTCCATTTATCTCCTAATTTAATTCAAATCTGGTTATACCCTTCTCGTAAGTTTAAAGCTATAAACCACTTAGCATCTCATAATTGGTTCTTAATCTCGGTAATTAAAAGTAACGGTATTCTATCTTTAACGGTAATATTATTAAGTTATCGGTAATTAATAACAAATCGTAATTTCCCGTTTTTCCATAAAACGAAAAACATTAAATATTTTACTAACGACTTAAAACATCGTATATATCCTTTTCGTAATTTATCTTCCAAGTAATCACGAAAAATACGTAGCTTTATTTCGTTTAAATTATAAATAAAATAAAAGGCAATTATTTTGCCGTCTTTAAGGACTATCTCATAATCCCATTCGCTATATTATAATAACTTTATATTAAACTTTTCTCGAAAAAACCTTTCATATTTATAATATTGTAATAATATTTTCGCCATCTATTCTGGTAATTTCTTAGGCTATACTTATAAATTGTTGTTTATTTATCGAAATCGTACTTTAAAATTTGCAATAACGCACCGTATTCTTCTGCTATACCCTTTATTCTAAATATATCTTATCCTTTTAGGTAATAAGGTTTTTATCATATCCTTATACCTACATTCGTCATCTTCTTCGATTAAATATTAAAATCTCGTATCATCTATATCTTGCTTTATACTAAGAAGTAAACGGAAGCTTACCTAATTAATTTCCCAGTTAATTAAGGGGTTATATTAGCGTAACCATAGTTTTCCTAAGATCATATCGTATTTATTCAATAAGATAATGTTAAAACTAATAATTTATCTTTTTCCTTTAATAAAAGTCTTAAGGTAATTAATCTTGCGTTTAACCCATCTATTATCATAAATAAATCTCTGACCTTCGGTATTTTCGACCTTATAAAAGTAATTTTTCTCTTTTTATAATAGCCTTAATTAATTTATTATTTCCGGATTAATATAATTCGCAATCGTTATTCCGTAGTTTACCATTACGGTATACCAATTCTTCTTAATTCGTACTTATATAATAATAATATTATCGCCAGTAGCTCTAATCGTCACATTTAGAACCTTTTTAAGGTATTATAGTCTAACCTCCTTCTTCTTGCTCACCCGCAGCTTTTTTACAAATAACGTTGCTCTTTTAAGGTCTGTAAAAGTTCTTGTAATGTCTTCTCATCTTAATTATTTTATACTTAAAATTCCTCTAATTATTTTTTTATACACGTCACTTATTTTTGTAATTATTTAAGTTATTATCGCACATTTAATTATTCATAGGTTTATTTTACGAAAATTTTAATTATCGTTTCGTCGGGTAAAGTCGTTTACGAATTATTATTTTCCTATAAGCTACCATATTCTCTTTCATCTTTCGAATCTTACTATCCTTCTTTAATAAAACTCTTAATTTTTTCTTTAATTACTTTTCTATTTTCTAAATCGGTAGTAAAAGCCAGCTGGATACCTAAATCAGTGATAGCTTGCTAGCAGTACTTCTTTACCGTCTTTTAAATTAACTTTTTTTCTGTTTAATGGTCGCATTACCCGAAGTGGCAGAAAGGATCCTTCTATAGGCATAACTCTCCTAGTGGCCAGCTTTACAGGGTTACCTTTTGGTCGATTTCGTCTTGGTTTACGAACGATCGTAAATATCGGTACTATTATTAATTATTTTTGTTAACCCCTTTTTATCGTTTAAAGTTAAATCCTTATTGGTACATTTAAATTATACGTTAATAAATCGTTTTTTTCCACTCTTAGTAAAATTAATATTTAGGTTTATTATAATAAATAGCATAGGTTTTTATATGTTGCTCTGGTTCTCCTAGGCATAGGTTTTCCCTCTATTCATAATGTTTTTACAGCTATCCTTACAGGGCCAGTTGGTTTTGCTCTTTTTGCTGCTTTTTTTGCTGGGATTAGATAAATAACCTTTCCTTAGTAAAGGCCTTCTACCCTGAATAGTCTTTATACCACTGTACCATTATATACCGTGGTTGGATTATATTAATTAACCTTTTATTATCCTTTTTATCGTTTTGTTATTATCCCTCGGGTACAGGGGTCCAGTTACTCTGTCGAAATTTCTTGGGTGCCTTATATTTAAAGGCCTTATATCCCATCTTATTACAGTTATAACACTTAACCTATGATTGGTCTCATTATTAAACCGTTTTAATTTTTATAGGGCCTAATTAGGTCCTATAGGAAATAGATACGGTACGTCCATTTCCTTAACCGGGTTTATTAAATTTATGCCGTAAGGCGTATTAACCCTTTTTCTCTTATCGTTTTTCGAATTGTCGATTATTAATTTTTACTGCCTTAACGATATACTTACTTAAAAAAATTAATCGTTCCAATTTGATTACCTTATTTTTAACGTCGTTCTTTAACCCTTTATAAAATACGTTAATTAGGGTATCGTCTTTTTCGTCCTTTCATCCTACCTTAGCTATTAGGTTTCGGAATTTTATTATATACTTAAACGTTAGTCCTTTTTATTATAACTGCAAAATCTTTTACGTAATAATACGTTTCTTATTAAAATTATCGAAATTATCCCTTAGCCTCTTTTCGAAATTAGAATAATTAGCGAAAAGTTCGTTAGTAAATTTTTTTCTATTATCTTCTACCCTTTTTAGGTAATCCCTCATGGTTGGTTCGAATTAGTTGAATACGTCCCCGGTAAAGAATACCGTAACGGCGAAAATCATATCTTCCGGATCGTTAAAAACCAGGAACTACAAATATACTTATACTTAAATAAAGAAACTTTAAACGTTAATCCTTTTATCGTAAGGTTAGGGTTTTTTAACCTTAACCCTCGAAATGCCAAAATCCTTCTTAGTAATTTCTTTAAGTCATAGAACTTCCGCCTCTAACTCCTTAAAATTATCCTGGAGCTATTAATTAAAAATAATTTCTTCAATACTAAGAGCCATCTTAATAATTTGAGTAATTACTTAGAATCTAACAATACTACTAAATAAAAGCTTATAACGTATAACGGCTAGGCTAGTTAACTAACTATTAAACCAAGTTATACGGTTTATGTTAACAGTTATATTACGAAAATCTAAACAACGGAAATAACTTAGTCACGTCTAGTAATACCAAAGGTATCTTAAATAACCAAATTATATTGTAAACTGGTACTATCTAAGCTTATAAAATTAATAAATATATATATCCTTTCTTAGCTTACTAACTTACTCGTAATAAATTAATAATCCAGCTCACTGGCTTACTCATGGTAAGTTGGTAATCCAGCTCACTGGTTCACTCATAATAAGTTAGTAATCCAGTCACATGACCTAACCCACTTGGGTCCTGTTTCGGCCCACTAGGACCGTTTCCGAGGCCTCCCCTCCGTTGGATCGTAACAATTACCTTAAGATATATTAGGATAAACCCTAAAAAAATCTTTACGATTAAAAACTAAAAAATACCTATTAACGTTACGGAAATATAAACATTCCTTAAATTTGCTAATTATTACCGATAATTTATATAACATTTTAATAAAATCGCAATATTATTAATAAAACTTATAAAAAAAAAACGTTTCGTATAAGCCTTAATTATAAAAAAGGCTTTTTAATAACTTAAAGACGCTTTTATTAACAAACCTATTCTGATAATATATAACTTAAATAAACCGGTAAAATTCGAAACTAACGTTTTAGACTTTATTTTAAAAATAGTAATTTATTAACGAAATAACTAAAGAAAATTACACCTTATTACCTTTTACTTTTATAAGTTATACGGTACCGAACTTAATTACTTTATTTACAATAAAAAGTTTTTAATTATCGTTAAAGTTTTTAAGGAATTTAAACATTACCTTAAAAAAAACCAGCACCAGATAAAAATATATACAAATTACAAAAATATCTTTCATTTCGCAACTATAAAAAAACTGGTCGGACGATAATTACGTTACGCAAAATACCTTTTAAAATTCGATTACGTTATTATTTATCGCAAAAAATTAAAAAACGGCAAAATAAACGCTTTTAACAAACAATTAAACCTAAAAAATCCTAAAGTAAAAATATAACAAACTATATTTAATTAGATATTAAAAAGGTATTTATAATAACGATATATTAATACCATTAGAATATTTACCTTAGATAGGTATAAAGAAATATAACAATATCATAACAGTTTACTTAAAAACCAAAAAACGGACAAAATCTATATACCAAGGAAATATTAAAAAAACCTAACGCAAAAAATATATAAATATTAATTATATAGATATCCAGGGATTTATAAAACCTTAAAACGTATACGGCGAATATATTACTTTTTTAAAATAAAGTTAACTATATAAAAAGTTATACGATAATATAATATTTACGTTAAGGCAAAAACCAAACGATATAAATTATACGGAAAATTACAATTATTATTAATCGCTAAATAACTATAAAACTTAATTATATTTAATTTTATTATAAAACTTTTATTATTAAAAAATCTAACTACGGGTATATATTATAACAGTATCTTTGTAATTATCAACCAATTCACAAAATTTTCCTATTTTTTATTTTATAATAAAAATACGGATATTAAATAAATAATATATATTTTTTTTCGATATATATATAATATATATAAATTACTAGCAAAAATTATCTTAAACAAAAATACGATTTTTATTTTTAAATTTTAACAAAGTTTAATAATATAACTCGGCTTAAATTATAAATTATTAAACGCCTTTAAATTATAAATAAATAAATAAACGGAAAAAACTAACCAAACCTTAAAAATATACTTACGATACTATATTAATTACGAACAAAATAACTGGGTTAAAAAATTACTTATCGTACAATTAACCTATAACACTAATTACCATAATAATATTAAAATAACTTTAATAATTACTAACTTTAATTTTACCCCGGAAATTTACAAAAAAATACGAAAAAGAAAACTAATTAATATTAAAATAATTTTTATTTTAAAACAACTTAAATAATTATATCAAAAAATAAAAACAAAACTTTAATTCGTACGCGAACAAATAAATAAATACTATAACTAGAAAAAGTTAAAAAATTAACTTTCTCGGAAGGGGAAATAATTTATTTAGTTACTAAAAATATTAAAACCAAACGTTTAAATTAAAAACTCGATTTTAAATATATCGGCCTATATAAAATCGCCAAGAAAATTTCAGAAAATAATTATTAATTAAAATTACTACTTAAAATCAAACTTTATCTAATTTTTTATATTTTTTTACTCGAGTTAACGGTGGATATTATCAAAATATATACGGTACAAAATAACGTAAAAGCAAAGGAAAAAAAAAAGATATATAAAATCGAAAAAATACTTAATATATAAAAAAAAAGGATTTACTTAATACTTAATTAAATAAAAAAATTACTTAAATTCCGAAAATACTTAAAACCCCGTTAAAAATTTTACTGGCATTTAACGCCTATTGAAAAACTTTCATTAATAACGTCGGGACCGCCGAAATTAAAAATATTCCAATTTACGTTATTTAAAAATAGCCAATCGAACGTCTTAAAAATAAACCAGTCGTTTTAAATAGGAACTTAAACGGAAAACGATACGTTTACCTTTAATTATTCTTAATCCTTTAATTTATTTATAAACTAAAAGCCGCAACTAATAATTTTTACCTTTTAAACGTAAAAAAACCTTTTTTAATAATAAAAACAAAAAAAACAACTAATAATCTTATTAATATCACGTTATTTACGTACAAAATCCTCTTTTAATTCTTACTAAAAACGTAATAAGGTTTCTTCCGTTACAGTTTTTTTACGGTCCAAACGGTTTTTTTCCTTTTTAATACAACGAAAAAAATTAACGGAAATACCGGACCTATTACAGCAATAACGATATTTAATATATTCGTTATAACGATAAATTTCCTTAATTATTTAACATTTCGTCCTTTTTTCAAAATATAACGTATACGGTATTATTTTAAAATTAAATTTAATAATATAAACAATTAAACATTTAAAGCTTTTTTTTTAATTCGAACAACTACAAGATTTACAATTAACGACATAACCACTTATAATAAAAGATTAATTTATTAAAAAAAAAATTTTTAAAAGTAAAAATCCTAAAAAAAAAACATCGTATTACGATTTAACGGAAGGGAAATCTCGGGAAACGGTTTTAACGGACCGAAACAAAACCCAAATAAATTAAATTACGTAATTTGGATCTTTTTTATTCTCAAAATCCAATTAAATCCATATAGATCCAATATTTTTTAAATTTAAAAAAACGACAAAATCCATAAAAAATCCAAGGTTTATAAAGGATATATATACGTTTATTAATTCCATAACTTAAATAACGACAGCTTGTAATATAACTTGGTTACCTAAAACGCCCTTAATATTACCAGACGTAACTAAATTATTTTCGTTATTCGGATTCCATAATACGACTGCCAACATAAACCGTACGACTTGGTTTAATAGTTAGTTAACTAGCCTAGCCGTCACACCCATGGTGCCACCATTTTCCCACACAAATCTGCAAAATCACTATATTTTCAAAATTTATTTAAAATTCGAATAAAAATCAGAAAAATATACAGTTTTCAAAATTATTATTAATTTTACATATTTTAGTAATTAAATATAAAGCTAAAATTCTAATAATTACGTAATTATTTTCTTTGATTTTTTTAACTTGGGCAAAATTTCCTACCATATATTTTGTACCTATTTGACCGGATTAACGGAAAAATTCATAACTTTTGAAATATCAAAGATATAAAAAAGATATTTTATATGTAATTATTTATATATAAAATCTATCAAATACATATAATTACATTTTAATATCTTTATTATAGAAAAAGATATAACATAATAAAGAAAAGTGGAGAAAAGATGGAGAAGTTTTTATATAGGAAAAATAATACTCCTTTTTAAAATTTTAATAACAAAACTAATAATAAAGATATATAGCTAATAATGTAATTACATATAAAATAATAAATAAACTTTTATTTATAACATTCTTTGTATTTTTCTTTATTTTTGTTAAAGAGTTATTAGTAAATAAATTTATCATTTCGATCTTAACAATTTGCCATACAATTTGTATAGGAAATTGTTAACATTTTTCTTTTCCAACTTCGACCTTAATTTTCTTAGTATAAATATTAATAATTTTAAATAATATTTCATCCATGGCCTTATTTTAACGTATTAATTATTATTCCTTTAACCTTTTTTAATATCTATTTTTGTTAATTAATTATAAATATGCGATTTCGTTGATTTTGTATAGGAAATGGCGGCGCGTTGGGGGGATGGGGCGTTGATGGGGGGGTCGACTTAGAGCATCCAACAAATAAAATGCAATAATTGCACGTAACCGGGCACATGCGTTGGTTGTCCGATAGCTTCATTGTTAAGCATCTGCCTACCGCAAAATATGGGGCTGCTGTACATGCCTTTGTAGTCGTAGCCCTGGGGAAGGGAGGGCAATGATTTTTGTACTCTCTGGCATGGCCACACTGTGTGACCTTATAACGTCAACGGCTGGCTTTGCATATCCTCAAATGCACTTGGTCAGTACCTGGTGGCATGGGCCTTTGCATATTTTGTGCGTCGACCACTAGTACAATTTAGTACTGCTAAGTATTTCTGGTCGGTGCTTCTAAATTCTAAAGAGTGCAAAGAGGAAGCTGATTTCGCTCCTAGCTGTCCCACATGGGGCTACTATGAGAATAATAGCGCCCCGCCATATGTGAGGCCTCACATTTTCCAACACTGTTCAAATTCGATACCTGCACCTCATACACTTGGTCCCTATGGGATTGACATTCGTGCTAATCTCCTTATATAATGTACAGTCGGAGAAGACCATACTGTAATGTTTCTAACTCCTGAATCGGACGATAGGCTAGCGAGTCTACAATCCCACCTTCATGGAACCATCTATTTGGTTAGAAATGAATACAGCGAAAAGAAGCACCGACACGAGGGGTTGGTCCAAAAGGGTAATTTAATTAAGTCAGCTGTCAGATAAAACGGTGAAGTACAGAGTGAAAGGCAGAGGAAGCGGCCTAGCTGGTGGTTCGTAGTATAGAGTAGTGAATAGATGACCATTAATGCCTGCCTTCTTTCTAACTACTCGGGACGAAGCCCCATATATATACAGAAACCAGACCCCCGCTGGTGGGGCACTGGAAGCCCCAAGGGGGGTCACACCTTGGCACCTGACATCAGCTTTATAATCCGAGTCACGTTTCGCTAAGCATACGATTTACATTACTTGTTTAAGTTTCTTTGTGAGAAACCAGGTCGTCCGTATCCTTGCTGGAGCGTCTGTCCTCTTCCATATTGAAGCTAATCCACGCCTAAAGAGGCTCAATAGGAGAACGTCTGTCCTACCAGCTTCTCACTTAGCTTCCAGAGTCTATCGGCTTCGATGGGGCTTGTAGCCCAGGGCTTTACGATATCAGTATACGGATCAGCGAGTCGTGAATCCTGGAAGTAGCCGCCGTTGTGCTCTAGAGATAGGTTAGCTTTGTTGGTGCGTGCGTCCAAATTTGGCCGCTATTAAGGGCTATGTTACCTTTGATGTCGGAGGAGTATGCCACGAACACGTGGGTCGCGATACCATGTTGCATATCTTTAAAGGGGAACCCTTCCGTCCAACCATCCTTATTTCCAAGCAGTTTATCTGCCTGTCCTGTCTGAGATATCAGCATCACAGCAGTCAAATAGCAGTTAGCCATTACCAGAGAGGGGTTCTTACGCAAGGCTTCGAAATCAACATTCCAGTCGCAGTGCGCACCGAGGGTAGTTTCCGAAATCTGACCAGGGTGGAGACTAAAGGCTAAAAGGCCCTTGGGTCCCAGCTTCTCAGCTAGCGACAGAGAAAATAGCATGTTGGCGGTCTTCGACTGGCCGTAGGCTTGCCACTTGTTGTAGGTTTTTCCTCCCTGTACGCGATAACGTCAGCATCTCAATCCCGCGGCAGATTTTGCGGCACACTCACATCGAAGTTGATGTCGTCCCAGCGAATGGGGTTAAGACGATGGCCATCGCTCGAGACATTCACGACGCGAGGATTCTTAGAAGCCATGATCTTATCCATGATCAAGTTGGTAAATAGGAAGTGGCCAAGATGATTCGTTCCGAACTGGCTCTCGAAGCCATCGGGTGTAAGCTGGTAAGGAACCGCCATGATGCCAGCGTTGTTGACCAGGACGTCGATGTAAGGCACATCTGCCCATCCGTTCACAGTAGCGGCGGCCTCGCGCACGGAGGCGAGGGATCCCAGGTCAAGCTTGAGCACACGAACCTTAACATTAGGGTGTTCGGCGGTGACGGCGTCGGCCACCTTCTGAGTTCTCTCGACGCTTCGACCTGCAAAGATCATCAAGGCGGGCTCAGCCTTCGCGATGGTTCGGACGAAGTGCTCGCCCAGCCCAGTAGGCGAGACACCGGTCGTAAGGATCACGCTACCCTTAATGTAGGGGACGAAATCCTTGACCAGCTCGTCGCCGGTGGTCTCCCTGTTGTACTTGTGGGCCATTTTGTATCTATCCTTAGACTGGACGTGTGTGGGGTCGGTGGGGCAAAATTGATTTATTAATAGCAGATACAAGCGGGTCACGTAATTGAGGGGATAAAAGCCGTTTAGACAAAGGCGTACAGGTAGGACGAATCGAAGATCGCTTTCAGACTTTGTGCCAATTTGATATAGGCTATTTGCTCCCTCTTGCTCGATGTCAGCAGCGAGGGCGCCTTTTTATAAGTTGCTTGAGCGGTGTTAAGCGGTGTTAGGTGTAGGATATGGCCAAGGGCAATGACATCATATCATCCAGTCTTCGCCGATCGGACTTCTGTCAACTGCTTAACGCCGAATGCTGTTTCTATCTTAAACAGCGAAGGCGGGATTTGCAGGCAAATTTCAAGTGGGGCTCGGCCCGGATGCAACATGATATATTCCCAAGCATGTTGTGTAACTTTCAAACCGGTTGGATGAGCAGCCTCAAGTGGGAGATCAACATGCTTTTCAATCTTCCAGGAGGGAAACTATAAGATATTGCATTGGTATTGCGACATCAAACCGAACTGTGCGCAACTCAGTTAGTACGCTGCCAAGCTTATTTGCCCACCTTCAACTATACTATTGTTACGCTACTTTATCAGCCCCCCTCTAAGTAATACGCGAGTATGCCGTGCTTAGCCCCAAACAGAAGCAACCCAGTTAAAACTAGTATCGCTTTCGCGAATAGTGTGTAATACGGCAAAGTACAGAAGAGACACTCAAGTGACGTACTGGGTCTTATGGTCGCCCGAGTGTCGACATTGCAAGATTAGTTGAAAAAATTGTTTGCTGTGTACGGAGATTGGGGACCAAAATATGGCTGTAGCTATGCAATAGAACGTACATGCAAGAGAATGTGTCATAAACTGAGCGAGAAATAAGCTCAGGCCAGGCCCAGCAGAATAAGTGTATATGTGAAAATGGTAGGCTGCACCGGTCAACGATAAGAGCCACTTGCATAGAGCCAGCAAAGTTACGTCAGCACTTAGCCAAAGCTCTCAGGGTGCAGCTATAAGAATATACTTCTTTATTGCATGGTATCGACTTATGTGACGGGCCAAGCAGGAATCACGATGTGTAATATAGTCATTCTATAAATATCTCCCTTCTTAAGCAAAGCGTGGTAACAAGCACCCCTTTTAACCTTCGATCGTGTATACTGCATCGGCTCTGGACTATAATGACCACAAAAGGTTGGATTTTATACGGAACTATCTAAGATCGACTATAGCTTTGTTCTCCCATGAATCAGTCCATATCAGTAGACGGCACCACGAGGGACTGACGGGTCTCTACAGTCAGGCCTTTCTCATGGACAATGATTCGCCCATTGCTCACAAAGGTGCTGTTCTCCAACAACTTCAGAGCTGGATCGGCGACGAGGAAGGTATGCGACCCAGCTATAGGAACGCAGTTAGTCAAGCGTGATGCACAGAGAGACGTGCGAGTCCACATACTTGCAAATCCGAAGGGCACAGTCGCCATGTCTGGCTGCATGTCGAAGATCTTGTGGACTTCCGGCGCCATCTTAATAACCCCGGTGTACCTGAAGTCTATCGAATGCCCTTCCTCGGTCCTTTCCAGCGTGGCTGAGTCAGTACCTGAACAGTGCTACTGGCGATCATACAAGGACGCACCTGGCCATGCCTCGGAGGTCAATGCGACCATGGTTTCCGTCGGGATCGAACGAGAGCCAGTCAGCCCCGAAGTTTACCGTGGCCTTGAAGGCTGGCTCGAATCCTGGGACCGTCTCGATCGTCCCAGTTGGCGTTCCCTAGATACCCGTAAGTTCCGCTGAGCCTGCTAAGTCTCACATTGCCAACGTTTTTTGCCGCTTAGGAAAAACTCACATAATGTGTCAACTTGGAACCGTTGTGAATAATTCCTGCAAGGCGTCAGCATACGACGGTAGAGACCGTAACAGATTTAGACCACTAACCCAAAGGGTTCACATCGCCAATGTCTACTTTGGTGATGATGGCTGGCTTGAGGCTAGGAAATCCGGACGGTTGTTGGGTCATGATTGTAGCGTAGTCTAACCTGTTGCTTGTAATCAAGGCTGAAAAAAATTCACATGTACTCCGTATAACGGCATGACTTGACCACGATAATAGATGTCCCGTAATTATACTTACCTCTCGTGCCCTCTGGTCGAAGAACCACAGGAGTTGCGGATGTGGGGCTCGGACCGCGCCCCCGAGGGTTCTTGGCAATGTGACCGGTCGGACCGGAAGCTCATGTAAGTTGCAAATCCTTTATATTTCAGACCCGGTGCCCGACGCCGCACACCGACGGGGGCATAAGCAATGACGTAAACGATGGCAGATCAGTTCAGTTGTGTATAGGTCCCTTTCTTCAGCGACCCTGACTCCTATCCTGCACCTCGTCGACTCATTAGCCTGCAACAGCAACACCACTCCGCAACGAACAATCCTGCAATAGCCAGAGTTTCCCTGTGAGCGGAATTTTCTGTTGAATACTGAAGGAAGATACACGACCATGGATTCAGGAGCGCAAACTATGAGTGGTGAGGCAGTATCGGGTCTAGAAACCACTGGGCCACCGTCGCCCTCGGAGAAGTCTGTGTTGAGCACAGACAACGGTACGATGGCGAACCACGACGAGCATCAGAAAGAAGAGTATCCAGAAGGTCTTAGGCTGGTGGTCATTCTCGTTGCTGTGTTCTTAAACACGTTCTTGGTAAGACACGTACCCGAACACTTGAAGTGCACTCACAACCAGAACTGACATTTCGTGCTACGCAGGCTGCGCTAGATTTGGTAAGCTGTCCGAGACGTCTGAGGAGTGAAACCGCATTGGACTCACTAACGATTTCCCAAGGGGATCGTTGCTACCGCAATCCCCGTCATCACTGATGAATTCAATCAACTAAACCACGTTGGTGTGAGTACAAGTTCACGAATTAAGTAATCCTGGGCCTCGGGCGGTGTTCCTACAGTGTTGGAATTGGCAGACGCTAATACGCAGAAGTGGTACGGGAGCGTCTATTTCCTGACGATAGGCGTATTCTCCCCCTTCTGGGGAAAGTTATACAAATACTGCCAGACCACGACCGTCCTCGTTACTACAGTCGCGATTTTTCTTGTTGGCAGTCTTGTAGCTGGTAGGTATTTCAATACCCTCTTACCCCTATCTAGACACTCCTATTCTCTTACTCGCCATCCGCACCATCACTCGTATAACTGGTTTGACCGGCACCCCGTAGCTACCGCACCCAACAGCACAACACTTATCGTGGGTCGTGCAATTCAAGGATGGGGAGGCGCCGGCATCCTCGGCGGCGGATTCCTGTTGATGCACCAAGTTGCAAGGCCTATGAGCCGGCCGACCTTTACTGGGATGATGCTGGCTGTGTTCGGCTGCTCGGCGATCTTAGGCCCAATCATCGGCGGAGCTTTCACCACCGGCGTTACCTGGAGGTGGTGGTAAGTATAGAGGCCGCACTCGTGCTCGGCGAACGGACTAATCAGGGACTAGTTTCTATATCAACCTGCCCATTGGGGGCCTCTCTATAGCGCTCATCTTGGCCTTCTTCCAGATGCCAAACCACATAAAGCCCGTTCCGGCGACGATCGGAGAGATCATTTTACAGCTTGACTTTCCTGGAATGTTCTCCCTGGGTGCTTCGCTCATCTGTTTCACACTGGCTCTTCAGTGGGGCGGATTGACCATGCCCTGGAACTCCGGTCCAGTTATTGTTACTCTGGTGTTGTGGATCGTTTTGACTATTGCATTCGTAGTCGTCGAGATGGTATCCGGAGATTATGCTATGGTTCCCCGGCGGCTAATCAAAAGGCGCGAGACTTGGGCGAATAGCTTATATGGGTTCACGTAAGTCATCCGAACATCCGGTCTATCCAGGCTTCTAGCTCACTGCTCATGATCTAGTCTCAACGACCCAAACTGGGTTTTCCTATACTACCTCCCTATTTACTTCCAATCCATTCACCGAATGGCGGCCATTCAAAGCGGAGTTGCCAACTTCCCGCTTCTTGCGTTGATTTCTGTTGGCTCGCTCGTGGGTGGTTCCGGCATTGGGAGAATCCGCCATGTGCAGCCCATTGGAGCAGCAGCTGCCTTACTCGTCACCACAGGAGCCGCTCTGCTTTACACCTTGGACGAAACCTCTCCTAGGTCAAGGTACATGGGATATCAAGTAATTTTTGGCTTGGGTGCCGGTATCGGCAATCAGCTACCGATGACGGCGATTCAGGGGCTTTCCACTTCCGAGGATTTAACATCAAACACTGGAATTTGTCTCCGTAAGCCCTTTCCTAACCTTAGCTCCGTCGGCCTTCCAGCCCTGGCTAACATGTTCTGTACAGTGGCACAACTGATCAGCGGTTGCTACTTCGTGACCACTGCGCAGTCGATATTTTCAAATTTGATGGCTCGCGCATTGCCAGGGTTCGCTCCGGACATTGACCCCGTTGTTCTACTTCACACAGGGGCAACTGAAATACAGCGAGTGTTCTCCGGGGAAGAATTAACTGCTGTTACCCGAGCATATGTGATCGGAATCCGGGGGGCTTTTGCCTTAGGACTTTCGGGAGCTATTCTCGTGGTCCTGATTAGCTTCCTGAGTTGCAAACAGAAACTGCCTGCACCAAAGACTGTGAGTGGAAACGAATTGAATTCGAGGGACTCCGGTTCAGTGTGAGATGAGTCCTCTGCTGGTATTGAGGCTTTTTGTGCAGTTGACACGAAAGGTACGGTTATTGAAATGGTATGTATGATATGGAGGTTGGCAAGCGGCAAATATAGTACATGTATGCGATCGAGAGGCGAGGTGGCCCGATTCAGGTTTTTTTTTTTTTTTTTTTTTGGGCAATAAATGTTTATAATCCTTGACCCTAGAACTCGCATACCAAGTAATAGCGGTTTTCACGAGTAACAGCTAATACCATTCATTATCATAACGTCTGCTTTGTTAAATCGAGGAGACCAGCATGTTCATTTAAAGTGTTAGAATCAACAAGTCTCATTTATCCAATTTAATGTTATATAGAGTAAAGAGCGGAAATGACCGTAAAATAGTCAAAGTCATCTAACGAAGGATTCCGCAGAGAGGAGGTTACCGTTGGTAAGAAGTGAATCCATCGAAAGGGGAGACCCTTTACCCGAGGTAATTCTAGTCGTCTCTCATGATGCCGAACTCGTCGCCATATGCCACGACGCCGGTGAGCAATCCAACTGGACCGGCCTATTAGCCACGGAAGCCATCTTCGCAGAAGGAGTCGCCGCGCCAGGTCCGGCCGACGGCGAGATCGTTGGCGCCGCCGCCGTTGGTCCTGCGATCGAAGCCGTACCCGTCCTGGCCGCAGCTGCCACTGACGACGGTGTGCATGTCGATGATCAAGTTGTATGTCAGGTGGTTCGCCTGGTGGTTGCGGGGGAACGAAGTTTCCCCAGCCATATGGACCTGTTACTCGAAGGAACGGAAAAACCCCGAATGTTAGCTACCATTCTCAACATCAGATGGAGGGAACCGCAGGCCGGTGACGGGACGGGGGAGGGGGAATGTGACAAGTGGAGATGAAGAATTGACGGGATCCTCTTTTTCATTCTTGGGGGTTGCGCAGACTGGAAGAGCTTACCCAGCCCCATGCATGGAAACCAAAACTGCCTTGCGCGTTTGCGTTGTTCGCCAGTTGAATGTTGGCCGCGTTCAGGGTACCCAAGTCGATGCTCTTTCGCCCGCTGCAAGTCGTCCCAGCGCGTTTGGCTAGGCCGTCACCATCCCGGGTGGAGAGCGTCTCGACGGGGCTCGTCGTGTTCAGCTCGCTCGCGGCTTTAAACTGGACATCGGCCACACCTGGCTCATTGAAGACGGCCAGATAGAACCCATCGCCCTGGTCGCCCATGTTGCGCACGTGGAGGCCTGATTCGGGGCCCGTCCAGGACCTCGTGTTGAGCAGTGGCTCAGTTGGCACACCCAAGACGGTGGCAGCGAAGAGAGCGGTGATGGTAGAAAAATGCATTTTGGAAGATTCAGATGTTCGAAGAAGGGCTATAAATATGTATGAAGGTGACTCGAGTGTATCGGGCTTTGAGCTGCTACTCTCGGAGTAAGATGCTGATGCAGTTTCGACGGAAGAAATTGGGGCGTGCCTCTACCCCTTTTATAGTTTGACTTGATCCCCTCTCATTGCGGCATTGCTGGGTTTGGCACCCAAGTCACGGATATCTCAACCGGACGTTGCAAGAATACGGAGGGAGTGGCTAGTAATTACCGGAACTTGGTCTTGGTGAGCCCCTAAAGAGATAACAATCTTGCCAACCCTCTCCTTGGAGGAAAAGAACCTATATACCTTCAAAATATCGGCGGCGCTGAATGTTGTGATGGGGGCCGGCTTTTGATCTATCCGGATCGATACATGTTAAGGACATCCTTCAATAATCTGCAAAAATATGCAACTGTAAGCGAGTTTTCGAAAACGCAGGAGGGCCTTCTAGGGACTTCCCTCAGGGCGAAATAAAATACGTACCGTACCGTATCTCCGGCGGATCTGCTGCTTGGTAGCTGGTGGCTTTGTACCCTCAGGACGTTGTTTTTCTTCCATAAATCGAGGTTTCTATGTCATGCTGTTATCCTCACTAGGTTTCTAGACGTTGTCTCGTGTTGAAGGGTCACTACTCCTTCTTCACGAGAAATGGGGCGACAGGGGACCAGTCTGTCTGTGGTCTGTAGTATTATGCGACATTGATCGTAACATGCCCAATGTGTCTGGTGCTCGATTCGCCTAAGAGATGATACCGCTCCGTCCGAGAGCTCGTCGTGGGACGTCGCAAACCTTGTCGATATGATGGGCCAACCCAGAAACCCATCCATGGCTGTTGTATTTGTAGCTTCAATGTTGGATGTTTGAGCTCGGTCGATCCATTTTGCGAGGCGATTCTGGGGCTCAATCCCGCCGCTCTCATCGGCAGAATGCCACAACCACTGCACGCATGTTTCTGTCCCTACGGCTATTTGCCCACACTAAACAATTTCAGACCCTAAACGCGATTCGATATTCAGGTAACCGAACCCGATATATCCCCCCCGTTTTAAATATACATACTCCATACTCGGCTTGTTTAAGCACCGGTGCTCGGACTGAGTTAGCATCTGCTTCCCAGGGATCATAGTGCTAGTATAACTTGCAAATCCTTACGTGTGTGGATAATTAGGCAACAATTCCTAACCATCCGTTAAGGTGCGTGCACAAACTGAATCCCTTGTCTGAACAATCACACTTTTCCTTGGAACCTCCCTAAGCGGCTGTGAGGGTTTTGCGTCGATATCAAGCTTAGTAATGAAGGTTTCAATGAAAGATAAATATAATGAGGGTACGGGTCGGTTCTAGACGCAAGACGTAGCGCGAGGGAGAGAGACGGACAAAAGATAAGTTGCCTCGCGCGATCAAGGGTGAAACTACGAACACGTGGTCACGTAATCCCGTAACAGAGGCATCCCTTTCACCAATATTTCTCTAAGAGCCGAATGTGGGTCTTTATATCTCGCTATCTGCATCAATATTCTATCGCGCTTACAGTCAAGCTGCACGAAGCGTGTCAATATTTCCGGCGGCCCATGCCGCCATGCCAAGCCCACTTACCTCGCCGATGAACCGCAGTTTTTCTCGGACCCATGCCCTCTTTTCCTCCCCCGCCGACGAAGAGTACAGCAAGACGACCAATGGCCAGAACATGCTATACGTCCGGTAACCCATTCCTGTCTGGTCTTCCTCCATATTATGCTCACTGTCGAAGCCCAGAACGGCGCAAACCTCCCCACAAACCTGCTCGAGGATTATGAACCTCACTGATGGGTCAAACTGATAATCAGGTTTGTGGCGGGTTCCGTCACCTTCCTCAACAAAAGCCACGAGGCTGGAAAGCAGTTCAATGACATGGTACCTCACGGTTTGATATAGACACCTTGCAATGGCCTCGGTCGTTCCGGTGGAGACCTCGAACATATTATTGAAGGCTGTCGGCTGTTGATGTGAAGGCAGATCTGGATTCGAGGAGGACTTGACGCAGGTTGCCATGGCTTCGAGATCTTCGCTAATAGCAATCCCATCCTTGATAAGCTGTATCACCTCGATTCGAGATGGACAGTGACCCGTCTTGACTTGAGCGCACGCACGCCTCTTAAACTCGACCGTTCGACAAAGAATGGGCTCCAAAAGAGTGCCTTTTTTCCACGTCGCCGCGAATTTTTCTAGGGCTAACCACTTCATATCGAAAGGCTCATGATTGAGGAACATACTCATCAACTGAATACCAATGTCAGTGGAGCGTTGGCCGTGCGTGATCCAAGGGTTGACACGCACACAAATATGACTGCAGAACGTAAAAAGGCTGTTATCTAGTTCGGAATCCCGCCCCCGCTCAGCCCGCCATCGAAGTAAGAGTAATGTCCCACCGAAGTGGATATGGCAATGGAAGCCTGCGTCCTTCACAGCACTCGTCAAGAACTCTGGGACGATCATCTACATGGCTTTAGCATGAACGGCGCCTTGTTGACGGCAATTGAGCCCTCTTCTATGAAATTGCGAGGGCAATACTAGCCAAACATATCTTACCTCGAACAGTGAAAGCAGAAACAGAGTTACCAGAACGGAATCGTCCGCAGTCAGGACAGGATCGCTAAGTGCGACATTGAGTGCCGTAATCGCTTTGCCGTAGTGCCGCCTTGCCCGCACTATCAATCCAGACTGGTGAAGCTGGCGAGCCGAGCTAACCAAGGCCACAGCCTGGAGCGCTTCCTGGAAACATGTTGACGAGCCGCTCGCATAAAACCAGGGGAGAACATTGAAAAGCGGGATGCCCGAGTGGGTTGCATAATCTCGATAGAAACGGTTCCAGCTGTGCACCTCGGCAGTGATGTGGACTCCGCGTGGAATGCTAGCGGCCTCTCTTCCGGCCTGCTCCATTCTCTCTGCCTTTACTTTCTGAACCCGCGTCTGCACTTTATTCTCTGCATAATTGTTCTGCACGCGAAGCATGGCGTCCCAGGCGTCGGGGTAGCCGGGACATGGTCGTCCCGCCTGCGTGCAACGCCGACAACATGGTTTTTGCAAGTCACACTAGAGTGGGGAGGACACTGTCAGCCAGAAAAACCTTGGCAGCACAAAGGGTTTCTGCACCTTGACACGGCGCTCGCGACACGTGAAACAGCACCTGGACCTCCTGCCCGTGTTAACCATGACCGGGGGGGACGGGGGGCTTCTTGTTGTTTCTTGCTCCAGTAGTGATGTCCCGGAAACTCGTTTGGCAGGAGAGGCCGCTCAGATTGGTGGAAGTAAGTTGCGTATGTTAGGTATGTCGTCACTTAGGTGCAGTTCGTAAACTTTCAGAATGGCTTGCTTAATAACCTTTTCAATGGGAATGGGACAAGGTCGGAAAATCTTAACGAATCAAATCGATTTCAGCCGATCCCCATAATCCTTTCAGTACCTCTTTCGTAACTGAAGTTTTTGTCCGTACATTCAGCCGAATTTAAAAAGGATCATTAATTTTGATTGGGTGCATCGTCGATAAGTGGAACTTGCCCCACCAGCAACATATTCAGCAGCCCCAAATATACCTGGGGTACAAGGCTTACAATACATCGTCGGAAAATCCTAAGTACATTCAGAATAAGCTGCTGATTCTGAAAGTTTACGAACTGCCCCTTTAGATGCGGTTCGGAAACTTTCAAAATAAGCGGCTTATATTAATACCCGCTTAAATCAGGCTAACTTTATCAGGCCGCGTCGAGTACCCCGACCACCAAGCTAAACCTTTAGGGGTCGAAAGTGCGAGCCTCAAACCCTCCATGACCCGATCGACGCGGACGCGGAATTGGGTCAGATTAATAGTATTGCCCTCCCGATCAAGCCGAATGGGTAATTCTTTGGACCCGTGGACAGGCCAAGGCATAGCATGGCCTTAGTGAAGAAGCGGCTTCTCGGAGGTTGGGGGTTCCCTAGGGAAACCCTTGATGGTAATCAGCAGGGCTTGAAGGATGAACAATTACTAATTTGAAAATTGGGATGCCTTGAGGAGCCGGATTCGGAGGGTTAACGAAGAGTGAACCGGGCTCCGGAGGAACTCAACCTGCATTATGATTTAAAGAGCAGTACTTAAAGGGCGATGGCGACAGTCTCTCCTCGGAGCAGACAAAGCCCCCAACTAGAAGATCTTACAACCTTCCTTTGAGAGCCAAGCACATCCTATATACGGAGGAGTATTAAGAACACCACGCAATGCCTTTTTTTCAACCACCAGTACCCTCTCTGCCCTCTGGCATCGACCTTTCCGGTCAAACAGCCATCGTCACCGGTGCAACAGCAGGCATCGGGCTCGAGATTTCTCGCCAGCTTATCCTCTACAAAGTCTCAAATCTCATCATGGCCGTGCGCAACATGTCAAAGGGCGAGACAGTCCGAAAAGCTCTTGTCTCCGATCCGGCTGTCAAGACGGCCAACCCCCATGTCACGATCAAAGTTATGGAGCTCGACACAGAGAACTACGCGAGCGTGCAGCGCTTCGTGTCTGCGTACCAGCTGGCGTTTCAAGATTTGCATCTGCTGATGGCGAATGCGGGGATTGGTACAGCAGTGAAAGAGTTGGCGAGTTCGGGACATGAGATGGACACCCAAGTCAACTACCTCTCCAATGTACTGCTTACACTCGCTCTCCTACCGATGCTGGAAACGACGGCAAACAAGACCGGCAAGCCAACAAGAATTACTTGGACCGGTAGTCGAATGTACGAGAAGACGAGCCTGGCCAAGAAGCTTCCCCTTCAGAAAGGAGGACTCCTCAACCACTTCAACACCGCTGAGGGCATCTCCATGTTGCAGCGATACGGAGATAGCAAGCTCCTATGTGTGCTCTTCCAGCTCGAACTCGCGAAGCACTACCCCCCCGACAAAGTCATCATCAACAGCTTCTGTCCCGGCCTGGTCGACACAGGCATGACCGATGTGCTGCCCATCTATATGCGCATACCCGCGAACGCGATGAAAGCTCTCCGTGCAAGGTCACCACAGAAAGCGGGATGGATTGCGCTGAATGCAGCGGTCGTGGCGGGCGCAGAGACACATGGGAGGCTCCTGGGGGATATGGAGGTGGAGGAGCCGTCCGAATTTATCAAGAGTAAGGAGGGACAGAAGGTACGAAAGATGTTGTGGAATGAGACGATTGATGAAATGGCGGGGGCGGTAAATCCGCCTACTTGGATGAACAAACTGGTGTGAGATGTGTCTTGGAGAGAATGACTTCGGGGTTTCGTGCAAAGGGTTGTCGCCTAAATGAGTTTTATATTATACAGGGCCTGAGATTCGTGCCGTTGCAATTATTATTTAATATTTTCACATCTATGTCTCTCTGACTCAGTACTTTTATCGCCAAGCTGATATCGACTCCTATAATAACCCTGTTTCAAGTATTCACCTCGAGGGTGAATTTTCATTATCTAGATTTCTAAACATTGCAGGGTCAAGCGAGATTGTCTATGGTTTACTGTACAATCTCAATAGCTCTACGATATGATTCATTAAATGCTTGGCCAGCTCTCCACCCTCTAGATAGATCCGTCACAACATGGAATCGCGTTTAAGACCCGAAATGGTTTAGCTCGGTCCTATAGATTGGACATTTCCGATCGACTTGGCTGCACGTATTAACTTTCTAGCCCTTTGTTAGCTGGCATTCTCCGGCAGTAACGGAATTAAGACTGGATCAGGCATTAGCCAATTGCAAAAGCCTCATGCCTTCTAACTTATGGTCGGATCGTGGAGGTCCTCCGCGTGGCTTCGAGGGTTTGGGTTTAGAACTAAAATGCCCTCCCTTTTTTTGGTTACTTTCGCTTCAATGTCTAGAGGTTATACATCTGAAGGTTGTCATTCTGTTGCCATGGCCGCATTTTCTTACAGTCTATCTTGACACTATCAGTGTCAGTTGTATGCTGCCGGACAGCATGCCGACAAGTGGAACTCTCTGTTCGTCTCTGATGAGAGCAAAATCCCCACCAATAACCCGGAGCATGGTATCGGCCGGGATACGGCGGCCCAGGTATGCCTTATCAAGGATATGTCTAATGCCGTGTAGCTGGTACCGTTGACGAGTCAGACCCGGGTATGTGTTTTGGAGCTATCATCGCCCAAGGTCAACGCCACGATGGCCTCTTCCTCGTTAGCCAGTCATCTTTCCACTTGTGGTCGGATATGAAGATTCGCATCGTAGGCCTGACCTTGTCGCTGTTGACTAATGCATAACCTGGCCGTAATTCCGGTAATTCCAGGTAGGTTGCCCGGCTCTCAGATAAATCGGGTCTTCAATGAGATGCGAAGTCCATTAATCGCATTCGACGCAATGCTGTAAGTCTCCGAAGTGGGTTAATTCGAGCCCGATCATACCGCTTGATAATTCTACGAGCGCACTAGTGCCGCATGATACACCCTGTCTTGAACATGTACGATGGTTATCTCTCCTCACACTAAGCGCGTTAATTGAGTATAAAGACCCTCGCCCCCTCGGTCCTGTGACTGAGCGTTCTATCCTGTATTGCTTTCAGACTTCTTAACAACGAACACGGCAGCTTTTCAAACAACCTGAGCTACGCCCAACCAACCATGGCGCCGTCCTGGAATCGTGACACCAGGGCCAGTGAGCTTGTGCCCTACTATGCGCCTCAAATTGCCGGAAAGACCATTCTCGTTACGGGCGTCTCTACTGGAGGTCTCGGCGAAAGGTTCGTCAAGCAAATCGCCGTAGCAAATCCTAGCATCCTCATCCTAGCCGGCCGTTCAACCTCCAAGATCCGGGTCGTCATCGACGAGCTCGGTGCCGCACATCCGGAAATCAAGGTCAAGGCCCTTGCTTTGAACCTGCTCTCACTCGCCGACGTCCGGAAAGCCGCCGAAACCCTCAATTCCTGGGCGGACATTCCTCATGTTGACGTCCTAGTCAACAACGCTGGCATCATGGCGGTGCCGTATAGCAAGACTGAGGATGGATTCGAAAGCCAGTTCCAGACGAACCATCTTAGCCACTTCCTCTTCACCAATCTCATCATGGGGAAGATTCTGGCTTCGAAGGGCCCGCGAGTTGTAACCGTCTCTAGCGGCGTGCATCGCGTCGGCCATATTCGATGGTCGGATTATAACTTCAACGACGGCAAGCATTACCAGAGATGGCTGTCGTACGGCCAATCAAAGACGGCTAACGCCCTGATGGGCCTCTCACTTGCCGAGAAGCTTGGTACCCGGGGCCTTCTCTCCTTTCCAATGTGTCCCGGCACAAGTATTACGAATCTCTCGGCACACGGGGCTAATGACTTTGCCTCCTTCGCTGCGGACCTAACCCAAATGGACAACATATACGGCAATAAGTGGTGTTGGGGCATGGCTGAGATGCAAATGAAGGACCCGGACCAGGGTGTTGCGACACATGTTTTTGCTGCGTTCGACCCTAGCATTGCGGAGTATAACGGTGCCTTCTTGGCCGGTTGTCATGTTGCGGACCCGGATCAGGAAGAAGTGTACTCGTGGGCGACGAGCAAGGTTGATGCGGAGAGGCTGTGGAAGCTGTGTGAGAAGCTTGTGGGTCAGGAGTTTAAGTATTAGAGAGGTGTCACCAATTGGATAATCAGGCCTTGTCTTCATTCTTATGTAGGGTTATGAGTGGATAGCCAGCGGAAACATATTTCTGAGGATTAGATGGACAGCTTATTGGCCATATCGATGGCAGTGAAGCCTCTCATGTTGGGTCGCCGTTGACAGGTGACCAGCTCTTCCCAACATGAGGTTAAAGTCACACCTGGGCAAGATAGTAAATGCACAGAACATGGCAAACCTCCAATTACAGAGCGGGCTCAGGTCTCCTCTATCCTGGGGAACTGAACAATCTACAATGTCATATTCTAACTCATGTCATTTGATAAGGATCCGTTCCCAGCCGCCTGGTATCGATTGTCGATTCCCGGTGCTCATTTCGGGATCGCCAGATCCTGCTAGGATATAGACGCGCAGGGCACCATAGTCAAAGGGTAGCTTTATTCAATCATCGTCATTGCTCCGCCTCGCTCAAAATACCTGCTTCCATCGTAATAGAGCCAGCTAACTTTTAAGACCAGAGGATAGGGTAACGAAACAACGAGGTCTGAAGTCCGCCTCCACCCTTTCCCCGCGATCTAGATAGGTGCTAGATCGTCGATCAGTGGATCGAGCTTCTGATGTGCCTGCCAATCTCGGGTAACTTATGTGCCCGGTCCCGCTCGCAACTATTTGACGGAACGGAGGTGAGGAGAGCGGGTGGAGGCACGCCGACGAATATCCTTCCCCCCACAGCACCTATCCGCCCATTTAACAACTGCAAGTTAAAACTATTCAAAGTGCAAGTTCTAGCTAATTCGCGATCGATTAAAATGTGTAAAATTGTAGCCACAAGGTAAATTGCAAAGCTTAAACCGGGATATTCTTAATTAATGCAGTAGTGCGTAGGGCGAGGGAATACCCACCCATGCACTTTTTACCCATTGACCCATGCAGACCCATGAATATTTCGACCTACCCATTCATACCCACGCTAACAGCTAAGTCGACAACGACGCCGACAATTACGTCGATACTTATATCGTTATATATGTCGATAATTATGTTATTCGTTATTTTAATAATATTTATGTTCTTAATTTTTTCCGATTTTATTTAAAAGTTTATCGGAAAACTGAAATTACCCAAAAGTTACCCAAATTTAGCGTGGGTAGAAATGGGTGACCCACGGGTACCCATTCCCTCGCCCTATCAGTAGTGCGTCTTCCTTATTGGACTGTGTCAACGGACAAATACCAGCAAGGTATGCAAGAGACCTAGTACATTCCAGCAGTTGGTGCTGATCAAGATATTGTTGCTAGATACCTACCTGCCCTACACAGACGCGCAGTTGGTGAGCAGGTAGCGCCCTGGAGCTTGGTTAGATGCTGTGGCAGAATAGGGGTAATTTGCTTAGTCATCAGGACCTGCTAGCCTATAGGCACCCCGTAGAAACGTTATTCCGGGGCTCCCACACTATATATATAAAACTTTTTAGCCACCGATCTTTAAAACTGTTAAACCTAGCCACGCCATGGCTTGGTTAGCTAACAGGCTAGTGGAAATTGCTTCGGTCACCCCGGTATCCCCATCCCCCAACCACCACCGTTTTTATCTGTATTTAGAGAGGGTTCACTACCTTCACCTTCTATCCAAGACCTTCTAGAGGTCATGCAACCTTTAATACACTCCTTCTTCAGTTATATGCTTCAGTGCGTGATGCCAGGATCTTACAAAAACCCAGATTAACTAAGTTAATTTTATACTTTATATATAATATATACTTTTTTTTAATAATTTAGCTAATTATTATAAATATAAGCCGGGTAATTTAATTACGTAAAATAGTTATAATTAAAGTAATTATCACATTTTTTTTATAACTTTAAAAAATATATTATTTAATATATCGGATAATCTTATCCTTAAAAATATAATTTTTAAAAATTAGTTTAATTATTTTAATTAATTCCATTTTTTACGTTTTAACGGTTTTTCGTATAACGTTTAGTATATAATAAACTTAGATATACTTAATATAAAACGTTTTATAAAATTTCGAAAACTTTTAAAAAGGTAATAGACTATAAATCTTAAAAAATAATAGGAATCTAATGTAAAACGTAATATAGAAAATAACCGGAAAAAATACGAAAAGGTTTTAAAATAAACGTTAAATATGTTAATACCCAGATATAAATTAACGTAACGATAAAAAATCAAATATTTAAAAATACTTAAGTTAAGTTAATAATTTAAAGAAAAATTATAATTTAAGACTTACTTAAAAAACCTAAAAAATTAACTTGTTTTTATTAAAAATTAAGCATTATTACGATAATACGTAAAAATTACTATAAAGCTTTACGCCTAGCCTAAATAAATTATATAAAACTTAATTAATAATACCGGACCTAATTTACCGCTTATATTTAAATAAAGGTATATTCGTAATAAAATATTTCGCATTTAATTAAAGAAAAAAATTAATTAACTTTATCCGAAATAGTTTTGTCGGTAAATTTATTGTAAACTTAAAATAACTAAAAACTTACCTATTAATAATATGTTACGAATATATTTTAAAAACTGAAATTAAGGTTTTAAAATTTTTCGTTACGTTTTTAAAAAAAATGATTTTCCGATTCGAAATTAAAATCAATATTTAATGCCGATTTTTCTTTGTTAAAAGCGTTTAAATAAAAGGATACCAATATCTTTATGTAATAATATTAAATAAAACATACAAATAAAGCTTTAAGAAGTATATTATTTTATATTTAGCAATTACGAGAGTAACTATGTGTAAAATCTACTAGGTTAATATAAAAAAGTAAAAAGAAATTCGTAAAGGTTTTAAAAAAATTAAATAAAAAGAATTCCTTATATAGAAAGGTTAATCTGGGGTTTTATAAAGTAATTACCGCTTAAGATTAATATTTAATTTAATAATATTACCGTAACGTTAATTAACTTATATAAGGTTATTAGGTTTAAGCCGTGTTATCTAGGTTAAGCTAAAAATACGAAATAATTATATTAATAATTAATACGATAAATAATTACCTAGTATTTTCGAATAGGGTAATTATTAATAATTTTTACGGTAATAATAAATTATACGTTTCGGTTACGAAAAGTTTTATCCCGAAACCGATTATCGCGTAATGTTAATAAGCTTCGACCTTAATAAACCTTATACCCTTTAGCTAGTTCGATAAAAGGAATCTTTTAAAAGGCAGATAATAATTTAAAAAATATTAAGCTTTTCGCGGTAAACCTTAAGTCCGTATAAGATAATTTTGCGACCTTTTACCAGTTTTACGACAGCTACTTTTAATTTCGATTTATTTTATAATTTTTCGAATCCTTATTAATTAAAATAACTGAAATATACCGGGCAATTCCTATTATAAAATACCGGTATTCCGTAACTGTAAAATCTTTACGAAAAACGTTTTTTTAAAAATCTTCAAATTTTATAAAGTTTCAAAACGAATTAAAAATATAGATATATTTATTAATCTAATCGATTTTTCTTAAAAAAATCGGATTTTACTTTTAATTTTCGGATATAAATTAATTTATATAAATAAAAATAATTAAAAATTAGATAATTTTATAGTAAAAAATATCGACCGTATAAAAAACTGCTAAGAAAATTAAATATAAACGGTAAAAAGTTTAAAAATTTCGAAATTTAACTTTTAGCTCGATATAAATTGGAAAATTACAACGATAAGTTATCCGGTTATTCCGGATTGCGAAAACCGTCCAGAATTCGATTAGGAATAATTATCGATAGGGGTATAATTGGGCAGTTTAAAGTTAATTTAAAGTAAGACGCCGGCGAAAAGGTTAAGGATTAATAAAATCTAATAACTGAAATATATAATCTATTAATTTATTTCATTTTATTATACGATTACGTATTTTTAAAAAAAAGTTAATTAACTTATATACTTTAATTATTTTAAATTTAATATTAAAAATTTCTATTATTGTTTATTTCGATACGTACTTTTTATTATAACTTGTCTTAAAAATAATTATAAAATGAAATATTTAATAAATGTATTAAATTTCTTTATTTCTCGATCTTTTATTTTTATTATTAATTAACGCTATAAAATAAAATTAAAATTAAAAAAAATCATTATTAAATCTTTTTAAAAAGTTAAAGTATAATTTTATTTTTAACGATATAATAATAATAATAATAGGTTCTTATGTTTATACTATTTTTACAATTTTATTGCGTAAAATTATGATTTAGTAATATAATATAACCTGCTTTTTTTAATATAGAAAAATTAATAAAAAGAGTTATATTTCACAAAACGTATTTGTATATATAATTTAATTTTCTCTAAATATAAGCCGTTATTCTTTTATTCGAACGTTTTATTCATAATTTCGTAAAACCTCGTAAATCTTTTAGTATTTTTTATAATTATATAAAAAAAAAGAAAGAAAAGAAAAGAAAAAGCCGTAAAAACGATTAAAAGATCCTTTACGCCCTTATAGAAAAATACAGGATCTTGAATACCTTAAATTTAAATGCTTAAAACTTAAAACGTTGAAAATGTTATTATAAAATAGATAAAACTTTTAAAATACGAAAATTATATTCGTACGTATATTTTTTAAATAATTTCGAAATATATACTCGGCAGTAAAACTTTTAAACTTTTTTAATAATTAATGGTTTTGAATTATTAGAGATTTAAAATATTAAAGATAAAAGTAATATAAATTCCTTATTTACAAAATTAAGTAAAATAATAATACTGAAACGACCGTACTAAACGGACTTGTAAAATATTAACTATAATATATAGAAAAAAAATCGAATGTAAAATACCCCCTTTATATATTAAAAAACCAATAAAAAGGAACGAGCAAATAAGTTATAAGCTAAAAAATAAAATTCTTAAAATATAGTTAAAAATAAACCGTTTTTATAAATTTTAACTTAAAATAATAAAAATAGTAACGTAACTACGTATGATAAACTCGAATTACGTATACGACTTATTTTTATTAAATAAAATATTGGTTTATTAATTTAAATAATATTTCCGTTAATATAATCCCGTTATTATTAATGTGATTACGATAAATTTTAAGGTAAATTAGGTAAGAATTTACGTACACGGTATACGCGCTTATCCGTTAATAAAAAAGCGAAAAGTCAAATATATATATATAAAATAAAATGGAAAGTTTATATTAATTATATAATAAAGATACCGAACTTTTAACTTATAGCGAATATAAATATTTAAGATTCGTAAAATTATTATTATATATAACGTTAAACTTAATAAAAATATCTTATATTAACTAAAAAGAGAAAGGAAAAATATATTCGCCTTAGTTATAAATAGAAAATTCGTTAACAACTTATATATGTTCGAAAGAATATTTTAAAAAGATATAATATTAGATATACTTAACGTATAAAATATCTTTTATTAAAATTATAACGTTTTAAAGTTCGAAAACAACCTTATTTCGGATTAAAAAAAATCTAATAAATAGTTAATTAAAAAATTAAAACTCGAACGTAAAAAATATATATATAAGTAAATTTAAAAATGATCTTAAATTTTTAAGCTTTAAAAATATTTGCAATCTGGAAAATTAGGTTCAAAAAAATCGTTTAAAAAAAATAAAATTTAATTAATAACTAAAAATATCGAACCTACGGATTACGCGAAAGTTAATTTAAGAGAAAAAATAAGTACGGAAAAAGGTTTTCGGAAAATATATTTAACAAAATATATAAATAAATTAACCGTTTAGTTTAAATTGAAAATTAAAATCGGGATTTTAATAAATAAAAACTCTACTAGTAATTAATAAAATCTTACTTTTAAAGCTTTTAAATTAGGAAAAAATAAAAGAAAATTAAAATAACGTACGCAAAAAAACAAAAAATTAGAGAAACGAAAAGATCTTAATAATATTAAAAACGGTAACCTTTATTCGGTAAATATTACTATAATTTATAAAAGAAATAAAATATAGCTAGCTTTAAATCGAGAGTAAGAAAAGATAATTTATTTATTTCCGTTATTACAATATATAGCAAAATAAGAATACGAAAAGTTTTATATTTTCTATATAATAATTAAAATAAAAGCGTTATAAAAAACGTTAAAGGGTATAACGTTAGGTTTAATAAGCTCAGAATTTATAAAGATTAATTAATTAAGCCGTTTAAGTATTAAAAAGATTTCGAAAAACCTTTCTTAAGAAAAGTTTTAAAAAAGAATATTAAAAAGGAAATTAAAGCGCTTATAAAGCACGGGGTATAAAAGAAAATACCGATTATATATACCAAGTTTAAATTAATCCCTTTAAAATGGGTATTTATATATCAGTTCGATCGGAATAATTAATTAAAATACTACAAATTATATATTTACGTACGCGGTAATTTTTAAAAAGCCGACTTGCTTCTTATTATATATACCGTTACGTTTATAATTAAATTCTTTAAAAACACTATAGCTGTAATTATTAAACGTAATCTTAAAATTTGTTAATAAAATATGGAAATAACCTTTTTAAATATTATTTACGAAAAACAGGTTAAAGTAATTTACGCTTTTTTAAACGGCTTTAAAAGAAACGGAATATATATAAAAATCGAACGAATTTTATATAGGCTTAAAAACTTACTTTTATTATAGTATCGAATGTTCTCCTTTATTTTATATAAACTAAGGCTTATTTTATCTTTAAAAAAGCCATATTTATTTTATAACAAATAATATACGCTTATTATTATACTTTTTATAAATAAGCTATTGCTTTTATACTACCGAAAGAACTAGTACGAAAGTAATAGAGTAATTATTAAATTTAAAAAAAAACGTATAAATTAAAGAATTAACACGAATTTTATTTTTCAGTATTTAAAAAATTCGGAATAAATCGAAAAAGTAAATTATTTTAACGTATAATTTTTATATCGTGAAAATTATTTATCGTTTTAAGATAGTAAATAGTACATATACGCCGTTATTATTTTAAAAAAAATTAAAAAGTGAATTTTTAATAACGAAATTATTATTAAAAAATAGGTTAAAAATTATTTAAAAAACGTAAGTTTTATTTAGTATATAATAGTAGTCCGCTTAAATATAGCTTCTATTAATAAAGTAATTAGTTATTCTTATTATATATGTTTTTTAAATTTATATATAAAGGTGTAATCTCCTTAAAGAAGACGTGACCGTGGAATAAAATTGAACAAATGGATAGATTATGGTATCGGTTGCTAAGCTTTACCAAGCCCTAACCTTCTTACAGGTGACTTCAGACTGCCCTATTATGCAAGCCCCTATCGACGACCATTCTTAACCGAATTCTGGACAGTTTTCGCAATCCGGAGTAACCGGATAAATTATCGTTCGTAATTTTCCTTATATCGAGCTAAAAGTTAAATTTCGAAATTCTTAAGCCCTTTACCGTTTATATCCAACTTTTCCAGTAATTTTTCTATACGGTCGATATTTTTTATTATAAAATCGTTTAACTTTTAATTATTTTTATTTATATAAATTAAATCGTATCCGAAAATTAAAAGTAAAATCCGATTTTTTTAGGAAAAATCGGTTAAATCGACGGAGGTATTAATATTTTTAATTTATTTTAAAACTTTATTAAATTTAAGAATTTTAAAAAAAACGTTTTCCATAAAAACTTTATAATTACGGAATACCGGTATTTTATAATAAGAATTACCCGGTATATTTTAGTTATTTTAATTAATAAGGATTCGAAAAGTTATAAAATCGATCGAAATTAAAGGTGGCTATTATAGGACTGGCAAAAGGTCGTAAAGTAATTATCTTATACGGACTTAAGGTTTACCGCGAAAAACTTAATATCTCCTAAGTTATTATTTATAAGGCATTTTATATAAGGCCTATTAAATCGAAAAGCTAGAAAGTATAAGGTTTATTAAGGTTAAAGCTTATTAATATTACGTAATAGTTAATTTCGGAATAAGGTTTTTCGTAACCGAAACGTATAATTTATTATTACCGTAAAAATTATTAATAATTACCGTATTCGAAAATATTAGGTAAAGTATTTATCGTATTAATTATTAATATAATTATTTCGTATCTTTGGTTTAGCCTGGATAATACGGCTTAAACCTAACGACCTTACATATAAAGGTGTAAATAAAAAACCTAAACTTTATTAGTCGTAAAAAACGTATTATATATTAATAACTTTAAAATATAGCGATTTTTAATAAGTTAAATGATAATATTTTAAAAAAAGAAATTATATAAAAGGCAGTTTATTAAAATAACGGTAACGATTATAATAGCAAAAATTAAATTATTCGTATTAAAATATATAAAGTAGAAAAATGGAATTTTTATAAGGTTGTTAAGTTTAAGCCGTATTATCTAGGCTAAGCTAAAGATACGAAGTAATTATACCAATAATTAATACGATAGATATTTTACCCAGTATCTTCGAACATGGTAATTATTAATGGTTTTTACGGTGACGATAAAAATTAAATTTTTAAATATTAATTTCGAAACTTTAAGTTAAAATTAAATTAATAATAATAAAAAACCTAAAAAATTAATAATCGATTATATTACGTCGATATATAAAATATATAGTTACGTTAAAAGTAAAACTGCGGATTTTTCAACGTTATTTATTTACTTATAATATAAATATTTATTAACGAATTAATTAAAATTTTTCTTAAATAAAAATTTAAATATTTTAAGCTATTTCTTAACTTATAACATTTACGATAAATATTATCGAGTAATAGTAAAAGTAAATAAAATACAGAAATTATTATTAAATCTAAGGTTTTCGAAGTACCCCTTTTTTAATTCCCTTTTTTTTTAAAAAAAAAAATAAAAAAATTATTATTCTTACTGCTGTTTTTATAATAAAAATACGTTTAAAATCTACCTAACTAAAGTTAGTACCTGTATGCGTACTGCGGCGGAACCGGCGGCGGGCGTTATAAAACCGGTAAGCGTATTATTATCCTTTTTTCCTTACTTTTTTTTTCCTTTTCGAAAAAAAAAATACGTACGGCTGAATGGAAACGGCGGATTTTTTATTACATAATTAACTTTTTCCTTAAAACGTATAAATAAAGAAAGGGATTTACGGCAAAGCAATTATTAGTTTTAAAAGCCGTAAATAAACGGATACTAAATAAACGGGTAAAGGTAAACCTATAATTAATAATTAATTAAAAATTTTTAAAAATAAGGAAAATACGTATAGCGGAACGTAAATATACTTAAAAACGTAACGTTAATAGTAATTATATACGGTAACGTTAAAATATATATTTATAAAACGGCCCGTAAACGCGAAACGTAAATAATCGAAATAAGGTTCGGTATAATACGTATTATGCGTAAGACGTTAATAAAGGCGGTATATAAATATTTTAAGAGGTATTAACGAAAACGGGCCCGCGGGAACTTTAACATTAACGTTAACGTTAACAGCTTTAAAAACGGTTGTTATTACGGTTACGATTACGGCGGTTATAGTAACGGCGTTAATAACGGCGTATTTATTTTATATACGTTAGGTACGTATAATCCGAACGCGGATAACGGTAATATAATAAACGTTTAAATTATATTAAAATTTTTAAGATTATTATTAATAATAGCAATTATAATTAACAATTAATTTATTTAATAATTTATAATATATATTATATATACGTAAATCGTAAAAAATATATTATAACGTTAAAAGCTTAATAAAAAATGCAAAGATTTAAAAGGCAAACTAATTTTTTCGTTACCTATTACTATAAACGATAAAAAAAAGTATTATAATTAATTTTTCTAAAAATACTTAATATATATATAACATACGTTTTATTATTACGGTTAAAGTACGCATTATTAACGTTATTTTATTATTATTATTTTATTTTATTCAAGAATTATATATATTACGATAAATAGATTTAAAAGAATATCTTCCTTTTATCTAGGAGGTATATCGTAAAATAAAGGTAATTTACTTAATTATCAGGACCTGTTAACCTATAAGCACCCCGTAGAAACGCTATTCCGGGGCTCCTACATTATATATAAAGCTTTTTAGCTACCGATCTCTGGAGCCCAGATTAACTAAGTTAATTTTACACTTCACACACTCTATGGATTCTTTTCTAGTAATCAGCCTAACTGTCACAGATGCCAGATGTAATAGGTAATGCGAAGAGTACTTAGGATATTGCCGGGAATCCGGGATTTCCCGTAAAGCTAAGCTGTGCTACATATGCTTGCTGTGCGTACCTTAGGAGACGTTATTTACTAACGTAAAATCAGGGCGGGAAGGGTGGTGAGTGGTTAGACGACAATAGATGCCGTATTGCCCTCGTCCTAACGCACTAAGGAAACGAAGGGAGTGAACGAGGGTTATTTTGTAGCACTTCTTATCCCCAGCACTTGATCCCGATTAGGGAGCCTTGCCAAGACCCAGCAACCGAGCCACGTATGAAAGTGTGTTGTCTCATAGACCATTGCTAATTTGTATTGCCTGTTCGGGACGTAGCAATGCCCCGAAGCCCTGGTCGACCTGATATGATCGACGATTTGATCTACAAGCCCGCGAACCCTGAAAGCCCTGCGGTGCGTACGTATAGGTCTGTCTCCTAAACCGTCACCAATTTGTATAGCCTAGACGAGATCTAACAATGTTATAAAACCGGGGACGGAAGGGGCTTCGCCCCTAGACCTGGGCGTATTGCGGCTTACGAGGCCTTACTCTTCTTGTTCCTTTTCTTCATTAAGCTTGTCCATATACATCGGCTGGCGGTCGTAACTATACAGGATATCCGCCGAAAGGAATATTAAAGTTTATAAGATTGAAAATTTTTTTAATATAATAAAGTTAAAAAATAATATAAATCGAGATAATAATAAGAAGCTTACGAGTTAAATAACGGAATATATTAATGCCGAAAAGATTAATATAAGTCTTAACGTAATAAATATTAATATTAAAATTTTTACTAAAATTACATTTTGATATTATGAAAACTTTTTGCGAAATATCCTAATTATTATTTAATTAAAATTATTACTGTACTCGAAAGAATAAAAAACGCAATTTTTCTTTATTTAATATTGTAAAATGAAATAAAATAATTTTCTTTACGAACTATAAGAATATAAAGCTTATAGAGCTGTAGCTAGTAACCGACTAGCCGCCGACCTATTTATCCGTATAAATATACTATTTGGTAACTAGTAAGAGACGTTAAATAGAAATAATTTAATATATTTACTTTTTAGAATTTATTTTAGTATTAATCGATAATTATTTTATATTAAGTTATAGCTTTTTATTATTTTATAATTTTATAATTTTCTTTTTCTCTTTTAGAAGAAAATAATACGATAATTATTAAAAATAAAATACGTAAATTACGAAATAAATCCGAGTTATTAAAGGGTAACCTAATCGATAAATGATCGGTTACGATATAGAAATATATAGAAAAATTTATAAAGTTTAATAAATAAGGGATAACGGTTCTTAGAATTACGAATCTATTTAAATATATAATAAGGATATATTGTAATAATTATTAATTAAACGGTTATAAAATAAACGTAATATATTACGATACGAAAATAAGAGCTATGATATGATATTATTAAAAGTAAAACGTTATTAACTTAAATATTAACCGCCTTATTTTAACTTAGGTATTTATTAAGTGCTACTTAATATCGAAATAGTAAATCCTCTTTTAATTATATCGTTCCGATATAATTAAAAGTTAAAGTCCCTTTACCGAAAATCATTATTATAAGCAAATTTCGAATTACACGTCGATTTAAGCTATATATTTAAGATAATTACGCTAACTAAACATTTACCGTACGCCGTTATATGTTAAGTTAATTATCTAGTTTAAAAGTCCAACGTATAATTTATAAAAAGGTTGATAAATTATTACTATACGAGAATAAAAGTTATATTATTGTATTATTAAGAATAAAACGTTATTAGCTAAAATATTAAACGCTTTATTTTAACTTATATATCTATTAAGTCCTACTTGGTAACATAATATAGTATAATGATTACGTTTAGAAATAAAAGAAAAAAGGGTTAATTTTATTTAATAAAGATTAAATCTTAAAAACTATTTATAAATATAATAAATAATATAACGAATTTCTTTAATAATCAGCCAATAAATAAGTATTAATATATATTAAAAATGTAAAATTTTATAAATTAATAACGATATATGTAGAAAAACTTAAAAATAATAAACGAATACCGCGTTATAATTATATAAATCTTTTCGAACTTATATTAATTAAAAAAAAACGAAATAAAGCTTATTCCGAAATTCACGTTAAACAATTAAAATAAAACGTTTTTATTTATATTTAATAAGTTATAAACTATATGCTGATATTAATTCCGAATTTTTAGTAATTATATTACGTTACGTTTAATTATTTCGATTATAAGAAAAAATTAAATATAGAAAATTTTTAGATTTTTTTAAAGAAAAATCACGTAAATCTCAATGTTTTTAATAAGGAATTTAGGGAGTAATTTATATAATTATAATAATATCTCGATAAATCGTTGTTAAAATTTTACGGTAAATAAAAGTTTTTAATTTATAAACTAATGTTTACGACTGTTTTTATTTCAGAAAATAGTTAAAATAATAAACGTTTTAATTTTAATTATTTTTATAAATTAATATTAAAGTTACGAAATATTTTATTACAAGAAAACGATAAATTAAAATAAGTTAATAATATAATAAATAAATAAAAACGTTATTAACACGTTTAAAAAAGGTAAAGTAAAACCGATAATTTTTCGTTAAATATATTAATAAGGAAAAATAATGTTATTTTAACGTGTTTAAACGAAAGATTTTAAGGATAAATTAAAAATATTACTTAAAAATAATACGGATTATAAACGTTTTTATATACGGAAATCGGGTAATTACCGATTTAATATCTTTAACACTTATACAAGGTAAAGTGATATTAAAATATCTAGTTATATATAATCTTTAATTTTTATAAATACTTATTTAAGTATTATAACTATAAATTAAAAATATTTATAAAAACCTTACTAATTCAACTATATAAAAACTAACCCTTAAAAGCTATATAGAATATTATAATATATAATAATAAATTAAACTAATTTCTAATCGTATATTTTAAATAAAATCGGAATAAACCTATACGTTTAATCTATTTCGATTAATAAATGTAAAACGGTTAAAATAAAACTGTCTTTTAGAAAAAGATATTAATTAAAAAATAAGAAATAGAATAATAGAAATGAATATAAATATTATAACGTAAATAAACACCATAAGTAAAAGATTAATAAAACAACTTAATCTCTAATTAATTTTCGTAAATATCCCGGGCCTTATTAACCCTAATAACGCTTATTTTAAATGTTATATAACCTACGAAATCTCTATCAGCGTAAAAAATAATAATAAATCCGAACGGAAATTTAAATAAGTTTATTTTACGATATGCCATAACCGAAAAGCGTTCGATTTCTTTTATTCCGCCTCGGACTAAATAAAGTACAAATAATATTAAACATAGCTATATGTTAATAATTATATATACTAATATAAAGGATCGATAAGTAAAAAATGATAAACTTAATATTTTTTACTAAATAAGATGATATTATTAATATAATAAACTTAATTGATAAACTAAATATGCTAAAATTCGGAAAAGAACATTTATAAAATATTTATAAAAAAAAATATTAATATATCTAGATAATTTTCTGCAAATACATTCGGGAAGAATACCGAAAAATATTCCTTAATTATCTTGGGTAAAATAGATAATAAACTTAATTTTAAATAAAACGCCTTTATTTAAGCCGATTTACATTATTTCGAAAACTTGACGAAAAATATTAGAAGAATATATTTTAAAAATTTAAATATAAAAAGAAGTACGTTATTTAAAAACGGACGCCGGAATATCAATATTATTTATACCTAAAAAGAAATAGCGATTTCGGAATATACGCTAATTATAAAGAGTTAAATCGAGTTTTAATAGAAAATGAATATTGTTTAGCATTAATTTTAAAAATTACAAACCGTTCAAAATTAATGTAAATATTTTCGAAAATCGATTTTTTAAATATATATTACCGTATTAAAATTAAAGAAGTCGATAAATAAAAAACCGTTTTTTAAATACGTTATAGTTAGTTTAAATATACGGTTATATTATTAGGCCTTATTAATAGGTGGATTATATTTTAAGTTTATATATGTAAAGGGTTCACATGGTTAATAGTATTATTTATTCGGATAATAATAATTAATATATTAAATATCTTTAATTAACTTACTAACGATTATTATAATATTTATAATATATTAAATTATTTAAATACGAATTTGTTAAAAAAAATAAAGATTTTAAAATTAGTAATTAATATTAATAACTTAAAATAAATCGTTAACGAGTTAATAGTACTAAAATATAATTAAAATTAAAATCTATTTATAATATCTAAGGTTTTTTAAAACTGAAAGGTTATTATTTATATATTATTAACTTTATTATTAAGTTATTAAAAAGAATATAATATAAAAATAAAATAATAAAAGTTTAATAACTTATAGAAATTAAAAACATTATTTCGTTAGTTTAAAAACGTTTTTTAATTTATCTATATCCTTTAATATTAAAATTAAAATAAACGCCTTTATATAGATTATTAAATTGGGACAGGGCTTATCAAAGCTGTATATGTATACAAGAACCTCTTGATTAGAAGCTTGGGAAGAAGGATGCCGGGCGTTCCTTAATGCTATAGAAGACTACATACAAAGGTTAGTAGGTCGGCATTATATAGACCATCGCCGACCCACTTGGTGATGCAGCTAGAAACAGCTAGAAGAAGCTAGAATAGCTGCAACTGATAACAGCTGCAACGGGTGGAGCAGTTATGCAACAGCTGTACAGCTTTAACCCTAATACATTATATCAGAAGTTTTATTATAATAATATATAAAAGTTTAATCCGGGAGAAGAATAATAAGTTATAAAATAATAAAAATAAGTAAGAATTATAAAAAGATTAAATATTAACAGTAATATCGTAAAAATAAAGAAAAAAATTTATAATATTTATTAATTATATAACGTTAAAAAAGATTATTAAGGCGTTAATTTATAAGTTTAAAAATAAATTAAGCAGATAAGGTTATCGCCGCTTTTAATTTAATATTAAAATTTAATATTAAATAAGTATCGTTAACTTAGTAAAGAGGTTATTAAAACGTTTAAATTATATATTATAAAAAGATCTTAAACTTACGAAGAATGTACCTGAAAATATACGGAAAGTTATTGGAGATATATAGTATAATGGAAAATATTATATAGAAATAAAAAGGTTTTTAAAAAGGGTATAAAATATTCTTATTAAAAAATTTCTAAATAAATTCCGAATAGTAAAGCTTTATATAATTACTGCCCGTATAAAAAATAAAAAACACTTGTTATATAATTATAAAAAGTTCTTATTTTAAAGAAGTAAAGAATTATATATTTATTATGTTTATTATTTATATATAATAATAGAAATAAAAATCGTTATATTAATATAATTAATATTAAATATAAAAAAAGTGAAAAGAGTAAAATTAATAGTAAAGTTACTATGTATAGTTAATACGTTATACGTTTCTTAATATTAAAGCTAATTAAAAAAGAACGAGTATTATAATTAAAAGGTTTTTAATAGTTTTATAACTAAAATTATAAATTATAAATTAAAATTTAAATATTTTAAAATTAATAAAAATAATAAAATATTAAATTATAATAAAATAAAATTATCATTTTATTATAAGGCAGTTTACGAAATTAATTAATTAATTAATATTATAACAACTTAAAAATAAGGTAACGTATTAAATAAGTAAGCTGTACGGATAAACGAACTGCGCGATTTTTTTAACTTTTTTACTATTTAATTTTAATTATTTATTTTTTAACACCACCTTTATAAAACGGCTTATAAAAAAAGCTAAAATAAACTTAATTATTTAAGTTAAAAAAAAACCCTAAATTTTTTTTTATAAAACTTGGTTTTATATATACGGTTATGTGAAAACCATTGATAGTTGCCGTGTTCGAAGATACTGGGTAGAGTATTTATCGTGTTAATTATTGGTGTAATTACATTGTGACTTTGGCTCAGCTTGGATAATACGGCTTAAACTCAACGACCTTGCATATATACGGTTATACCTTTTATTTTAAGATCCCGATATAATAGTAAACTTACTTTACTTAATACCGTACCTAATTCGCAAAAATTAACACTAACCGAAAAAAAATTTATTATTAACCGAATTCTTAACTTAAATATACGAACGTTTTTTATCCGGTTTTAATACGTTAAAGATATAGTTAATTTATTACTAATTTAACGCGTTACGGAACGTATCGGAATTAAATAGGCGTCGAATTTTATTAAACGGTAATAAAAATTCCAAACGCGTTTAAATCGAAAAATTAATTATTAACGGGTATTATACGGAAATCCAGAAATATTTCGTAAATAATTCGAGTTTATTCGGGTTATTATCGCAAAATACGGCATTATGGAAAAAAATATTTACAATTTTGACGAGATTAAATTTTTGATAAGGTTTTTCATAATAACGGGCATAATAATTATTAATACCGAACGACGTAAAAAACCTAGATAAACTTAATAAGGGAATAAAAAATAAATTACAGTTATTTAAGTTATTAATTCTTAAACTTAAGCTGTATCGCCATTTATTATTATAATAAGGAAAAATTACTTTAAATTTTGGTTTTATAATAACTTATTACTATTAACCGGTTAAAAAATTATATTAAGTAATAATAATTAAATAACGAACGAATTAAATTTAAAATAAATTTAACATTTCGATCAATATACCCGAATACGTACGAAAAAATCGAAACGTTTTTTTATCCTTAATAATTACGAAATTTATTATTCGATAAAATTCGAAAAATATTATATTAATTACGATATTATTACATTTTATATACCTACCTATTCGTTATATAAATTTTAATTTCTTAACGTATTTTATTTTTCTTTTTTAAAACGCGTTTATTCGTTATATATCGAAAGCTTAATATAACGTTATTATATTCATATCGCCCAAAAGAATTTCCTTGCCGGTTTTTACAATACGTTTAAAACTGTTATAACGTCCGATAACATTAAATCCGGATTTACAGTAATTAATCTCGTTTTATTTAATTTTAATACCGTTTTTTCCGAATTCGAAATTTTTTTAATTATATTTACGCCAACCGTTTTCCCGTTAACTTCCGCCGGTTCTATTTCCCCGCCTGCAAAAACCTTTAAAAATATTAAAAAAGCCAGAAAACAAAGACGTTATTTGCAAAAAAAAAAAAAATTAAAAATTACTAAGGTAATTCGCCGATAAAAATTATTAAATCGGTTAATCTTTTAACCAAAAATCAGGTAATATTTTGGCATAAAGTTACTTTTTTTAAACTAAAGACCGCCTAATTACGTAAAACCAACTATATCTTAAATAAACGTCGGAGGACTAAAAACAAACGTCTTTAAAAAAAAGGGATATTTACTATATAAAAGAAACAAGCTCTTCTGGCCGAAAAAAAAGGAATAATAGAAAAATACAGCTAATAACGGTTAAAAGTAATCGTTATAAAAGGGTTAAAACGAAAGAACGAAAATATAACGTTTACGGCAAACCCGGATATAATACGCGTATTTATGAAAAAACTATAAAGACGTTTAGTAAAAAAAAATCCGATTAATTTAAATTAATACGATATGTTATTGTTAAATTATTTGGATTAATTGTTATAAAATGCCAAAAACCGCACAGCTTGCTTATTTACGTAACTTGTTTATTTAATACGTTATATAATATTTATTAGTATAATATATAAGATAAAGTGCTATTAAAATATCTCGCTATATATATATAGGGAGCTAATCTATTTACTAAGTATATATATAAACTGGTTTTATAAACGCAACCGGGAAGTACCCTTTTAAAAACCGTCCCTTTTTAGCTAAGGGCCGGAAAAACGTAATACGGGTTATGTAATACAGTAACTAACGATAAATACACCCGATTGATTAATTAGTTCCTAATATTTCTAATCGTAATTAGTTTTATGAATTATCTTTTAATTGTTGCCGATACGGTAATAAAGCCGAAGCCCTAATTGGTTTAGTTCCTTTAGGCTGGTATTACCTAAAGAAACGGTAGCCCAAGCTAGATTTAAACCAGCTATTTTTTAAGATTAACCGAAACAGGGTGCCCAAGCCTGTCGCAATTAAAAGAGATTACATCTAGGTTTACGACTACTGAGCTATTAGGCCATTAGTATAATATAACTTATAATTAAGAAATTTTATTAAAAAAGTATACTAAAAAAATTAAAAAAATTTAAAATTATAATATAAGGTATATAACTAGTAATAACTCTTATTATTAGTTAAATAACCTTTTTAAAAACTTGAATTTAAATATATTAAAATATTCTCTTTATAAAAAACGTAATTAAAGAACTAAATTAAATAAATAAATAGATTATACTATTAGTTACTAAGATTTATTAAATTTTAACTTTTTTATCAATTGCTTAATTATACCCTTATCGATAACTATTTTTAACGGAATTTTAAACGGTTTTCGTAATCCGGAATAACCGGATAAACTATCGTTCGTAATCTTTTTTATATCGATTTCAAAGTTAAACTTCGACGTTTTTAAACCCGTTATTATTATTTTTTTATTTTACCAGTAATTTTTTTATAAACCGGATATTTTTTAATAAAAACTTACGTAAAAATTAATTATTTCCGCCGTTTTAAATTAAATTATATCCGAAAATTAAAAATAAAACTTAATTTTTTCCGAAAAAATTATTAATATTAATAAAAATATCGATATATTTTATTAAATTAATTATTTTATTTAAATCGGGTAACGTAATCGAAATTATTTCTGTCGAAATTCCGGAAATACGAAATAATAAAATTTTATATTCGGATTTCGCCGGTATATTTTAATTATCTTAATTAATAAAGGTTTAAAAAACCTTAAAATTAATTGGAATTAAAAAAATTATAAAACTGGCAAGAAGTCGCATAACGGCTATTTTATACGGACTTAAAATTTACCGCGAAAAGCTGAATATCTCTTAAGTTATTATATAAAGTTCCCTTTATTAAACCGTAAAACTAAAAAATATAAGGTTTATCAAGGTCGAAACTTATCGATATTACGCAAATAAGCCTCCTAAGCCGACATTAATTAAAAAATTACGTATTTACGGAAACCTAATAATCGGCTTCGAAATAACGCTTTTCGGAACCAAGATACAATTTATCGTTACCGTAAAAACTATTAATAATTACCATATTCGAAAATATTAAGTAAAATGTTTATGGTATTAATTATTAATATAATTACTTCGTATTCTTAGTTTAATTTATATAACATAGCTTAAATCTAATAACTTTGTAAATATATTAAAATATATCGTAATTTTAATTATTATTAACAACTTTACTAAAATAATTTTTTTTTATAATTTAAATATTTATTAATATTAATAGTAATAAAAATAAATTATTAATTATTTAATTATTTAATTTTAAACTTAATATTATATTAGATAAAAGATAAAAATAGTAATTATTAACAGCTTATTATTCGTAAATTAATACATAAACCGAATATATTTATTAAAGTTTAAAATATTAATTTTATAATTACGTTAACAAATATTAAAATAACTATATAAAATTACTATAAAATGCGAAGTTCATATAGAATAATATTCGGAATGTATTTATCGAGTATTTACTATTTAAAGCTTTATATAAACATTATTTAAAAATAATAAAATATGTCTTAAACAAATTTAAAAAAAATAAAAACTAGTTTAAAACAAGTATAATTACGTTTTTAATACTATAAAAATATTAAAAGAAAATAATAATAATTTAAAAAAAGTATTATAATTAACGTTAAATATTTATAAAGTTTAAATTAAAAGAATATATACCTTTTTCGATTAAAAACTTTAGGTTTATAAATAAAAGATTTGTATTTATTTATATCTATATAGTAAGTACGAAATAAATAGGTTTTAAACTTTATAAAGTAATTCTTTATATTAAAAATTAACGGATAGATAATATAATTAAAATTTTAATAAAAATTTTAAGAACATTCTTAAGCCTAGTAAGTAAATAAAAGCAAGCGCGTTAAAAATAGTAAGTAAAAACTTTATAAAGTTTTCGAATACGTATTAAAAATAGTAATATGTTATAAAGAAATTAAATATATAAGGTCGTTAGGTTTAAGCCGTATTATCCAGGCTAAGCTAAAGATAAGAAATAATTATATTAATAATTAATACGATAAATACTTTATTTAATATTTTCGAATACGGTAATTATTAATAGTTTTTACGGTAACGATAAATTATACTTCGGTTACAAAAAACCTTATCCCGAAACCGACTGTTAGGTCCTTATAAATATGTAATTTTTCGATTAATATCGGCTTAAAAGATTTATTTACGTAATGCCGACAAGTTTCGATTTTGCTAAACCTTATACCTTGTAACTTTACGGTTTGGTAAAAGGAATCTTAAAAAATAATTTAGGAAATATTAAGCTTTTCGCGGTAAATTTTAAGTCCGTATAAGATAGCTGCTTTGCAACCTTTTGCCAGTTTTACGATTAAAAATGTTAGATATTAACCAGAAAAAATGGCTAGGAACTTTAAACCAGTTATTTTTTTTTAACTTTAATTAATTTTAAAGTACTTTTTTAAACCTTTATTAATTAAAATAATTAAAATATACCGGCTAAATCTGAATATAAAATCTTAGTATTCCGTATTTCCGGAATTTCGACGGAAACGGTTTTAATTAAGTTATTTAATTTAAATAAAATAATCGGCCGAATAAAATATATCGATATCTTTATCGATATTAATAACTTTTCCGAAAAAAATCGGGTTTTACTTTTAATTTTCGGATATAATTTAATTTAAAATAACGGAAATAATCGATTTTTACGTAAATTTATACCAAAAAATATCCGGGTTATAAAAAAATTACTAGCAAAATTAAAAGATAATAATAACGGGTTTAAAAACGTCGAAGTTTAACTTTTAAATCGATATAAACTGGAAAATTACGAGCAATAATTTGTTCGGTTACTTTAAATTACGAAAACCGTTTAGAATTCCGTTAAGAATGGTCGTCGATAGGGGCATAATTGGGCAATTTAAAGTTACCTTAAAGTAAGACGCTTATAAGGTTGGGATTTAATAAAGCTTAGCAACCTATAATATAATTTATCCATTTGTTTAATTTAATTCTACGGTTACGTCTCCTTTAAGAAGAAAGAAATTAAATATATATATATATATAAAAGAAAATAATTTAAGAAATATAACCTTATAGCTAGATATTCGAATAGCATTAATCTTATATAATAATATAATAACCTAATCGGGTAATAGTAATATGATAATTATAAAAATGTAAAAAATAGTTTTATATAATATTAAAATATTAATACCGAATTTAAATATATACTTACTTTAAGATTTTTAATAAATCATTACCTTATTCTATACAGGTCGGAAAATAACCGATTAAATATTACTAAATATATATAATAAACCGATATATAACCGGATGTAAAACGACGATATAAAAGTATTTAAATTTCTACTTTAAATATAAACGAATATTTAATTGTTAGGTTTTATATTAAGCTTAAATATATAAAACTAAATAATAATCTTTATATAAATAATGTAAAAACCGAATAAAAACTTATATAGAAAAAGACTTTATTTCGAAAATAACATTTTCCGTTTAAATGTTAAGCTTCACGTTAATTAACGTTTAATAAATATATTTAAAAGCTTAATATAAAAATATCGAAAAGTAATCGAAAAACGTATAATAGTATAGCATATATTGAATTAGGTCGGGGAAACTTAGTCCTGATTAGTAGCTATCTAATAAGGACGTTACGAGCGAACGCATAGTTGGAGCAATATTAAAAACAACGCGAATCTGTATTAATCGGTGTTAGGACCGTAAAAAGAAGATTGTCGACGACGATGAACAGTAACGGCGTTACGCCCGAAAGAAAAAAACCCTTAAAAATACTTTTAAAGTTAAATAAAACTAATTAATTAAGCTTAAAATTAAGTCCTTAAACCCCGTACCATTTTAACTCTTTTTTCTTATAATAAAATTCGTCCTTAACTTATCGTAAAAAACAAATAATAATATAATGCAAATAACTTCTTAACGCTATAAATATATAAAAACCTATTAATTAATCTAAATTTGCCTTTACGATTTATCCTTTAATATTCTTAATTTAAGATTTCGTCCTTTTCGCTTTGCTAATTTTTCCCTTTACTTAACTCTCTTCTTATTTTTTATATACTTTATCTTTATAAAAATTACCATTAATTGATTTTTTAAATTTTTTTTAACCAAGCTATCCTTAAATAAAATAAAATTCCGGTTATTTTTTAATATTCTTATAAATATCTTCCACTTATCTATATAGCGTTATATATTTTTTTCGTAATATAACTTTAATACGTTAATTACTAAAAAGTAAACGTAATAGGTATTTAACCTTAAAATCGTAATAAAGCTTAAGCAGAAATTATCGTAATTAAAACTCGTTAAAAAAGGATAAATTTAATTAACAGAAATATAAAAAACATATAAAAAACCTATTAATAATAAGTTAAACTTTTCCGAAATAAACGATAAACTTTTATCCGGCTAGTAATACCTAGGTATTTTCTTATTACCTACTTTTAAATATAGTTTTAAATATTTCCTAATTACCGTAACAAGACTATGAATCATTCTTGTCTCGCTTTATAATCCTTTTTTTCCCGTTCCTTATTACGATAAATCTTTAACGATAATATAAGAAAAAATAATTTAAATTTTATAAATTTATGTTTTAATTTGTACTAGAATTTTAACTTTTATAATATGAACTAATAAATTATCAAAACTAACCTATTCCTATTCGTTATAATAAAGTTATCACATTTTTTCAACTCGGTTTTTAAAAAAGGTATTATCAAATAATATTAGAAAACGCTTTAATCGAATATTTAAAATTTTTGTTTAATAATTATAAGCTTTATTTTCGTTAACTTAAATAATATTATATATTACGGTTTAAACGAAATCTAAAGTAAATACCCGAATTATAACATTTAACTTTTCGTTTATTAAGGTATAATATCGATAAATAATAAAACAATTAGCTTTAAAAATACTTATTAACTTATCCTCGATAAAATTATAAACGATAAAATATATTAAACTAATAATATTCTTTAATCTGAAATATTTTTTATTATTTAACTATATAAAAATCCTTTAAAGAAATATAACAATAATATTATATCAAGATTCGGCTTTATTTTCGAACTTAAAAAGTACTTCTAATAATTCTTAAGGTTTAATTTCTTTTATATCAAAAAAAGTAATTAAAAAAATCGATTAAATCTTAAATAAAGTACATATTAAAAAAAATTAAATCGGTAAAATATATAATATAGTTTTTTATTATCTTTTCTATATTAATAATATAAAAAGTAAAAACGTTAACAGTTTAACTAAAATTATCCGATCGAAAGTAATTAATTTTTTTAACTTTAAACTTAAAAATATAATAAATAAACTTTACCGGACGTTTCTTAAATAAAAATACTATAATAAACTGTATTAAATCAATTAAAAAATATAAATAAATATTTATAAATAAAAGTTATATATATACGAATATATAAATATATAAAAACTGGAAATATAATAAATAAATAGTTAAAACTATATATATATATATATATATACCGTTAAAAAATAAAATTAAACGAAAAACGTAATTAATTTAAAAAATATAAAGCCCGTATAAACCTTTGTTAATTAAAATTCTATATACCGAAAAAATCCCTAAAAATTTTATTTAAAGTTATATAAAAAGGTATAATTAATTATTATAATTTGTATAATTAAATATACGTATATTACTTTTTCGTTTTTATACTTTTTTTATAACCTTTTTTCTTTAATAACTTTATAACTTTCTCTAATATTAACTTTTCCTTTAACTTTTCCCTTTTAATATTTATTACATTAATTATCCTTATTATAAATTCCTATTAACTATTAAATTTATTTAAAACTTAAAGTTCCTATATAAATAATAATTTAAAATAACTAATTAAATTTTTAAAATATTTATTTTTAAAAATAAATACGTTTAAAATAAAACCGTTTTTATTACGAAACTTAATTAAAATTTCCAGAAATTAAATATTATATACGCTCGTTATAAGGAGAATTTATTAATATTAAATTTTCCTATCTTTATTAAACTTATTACCCGTTATATTAATAAAATTTTAAAAATTAATTAAAGTATTAAACTTATACATTACCTTAATTATACCCGTAAATTTTAAAATCTTATATACCGTTAAGTATTTATATATAACTTATTTCTTTTTTAAATATCAGTATTATAATATAACTTTTAATTATTTAAACCTTATTTCTTTATCCCTAATATAAAAAAGTTAATCAAAAAAAACACAGTACTTATTATTAATATTATAGAATAATTTAGTACTTGTCGATTAATATTTAGAACCCCTAGATTTAATTTTAAAAATACCTTTTTATTTATACCTACTTTATCGCCGGCATTTATAATTTATACTTTTCGTATTATTAATCGGTTATTTAAATTATATATAAACTAAAGGATTTTAAGTTTTTTTTTTGTATAAAGTTTAACGAAATTGATAAATTATTTAACTACTAAAATAAACATTTTATAATAACCCGTATCACTTTTAAATATTTAGAAATATTTTTTTTATATATAATAATATTATACTAATTAATCGTAAATATTAAAAACTATATTAGTTACTTTCTTTTCGGCTTAATAAAAAATTAATATTTAAAATAATAAATTATTAATACTAATTTTTAAAACATAATTAATACCTAATCTTTAATCGTTAAACTATTTATTTTTAAAAATAAACCTAAAATAAATAGCGTTTTCGTTAAGATTAATCGTAAAAAGCCCGTAAATTAATTTATATCATAATTAATTCAAAATCTTTAATACGTTATTAAACTATTTATTTAAATATTTAAAATATTTAACTTAATACTTTGTAAACTATATGCAAGGTCGTTAGGTTCAAGCCGTATTATCCAGGCTAAGCCAAAGACACGAAGTAATTACACTAATAATTAACACGATAGATACTCTACCCAGTATCTTCGAATACGGCAACTATTAATTGTTTTCACGGTGATAACGGAAACGATTATAAAAATCTTTAAGATTACAATTTATATAATATATATTATATTTAATAATTTTATAACTATTTTAAGTAATTTAAAAAAGTTTTTACCGATTAACTTAGAATACATCTAGTTAAAATAATAATTATTCTAACGATAATTTTAAAATGACGAACTATTAACAAGAATCTCAGTTCTAAACAAAACGATCCGTATTTTTAATCTAACGCTTAAATAATTTATATCTTAATGCTTTAATTGTCGTATTTTTAAATAAGCTAGAAAAATCTAATAATATATTATATCTTATACTTAATCGAATATAAGAATTCGGCGAAATATTAATAAATAGAATAGATTTTAAGTTAAAATATAAACTATTAAAGTAAAGCGGATATAAAGTAAAATATAAGTTTTTTTAAAATTAAACTAAATCGGAAAAAGTGATTTAAACTATAAAAAATATATAATTAATAACTTAGTAAAAAGGGTTTAACCGGTACTAGAATAAAGCATTTCTCTTATATAAAAAACGAATTCTAACTATTTATTATAAATAAAAGAGATTCTCCTTATAACTCGGTTAATAACTAAATATAAGGGAATAATGGTAATAAAAAGTTATTAACGTAATTTTATTATTATAAGAAAATAATTTCGTTATTATTTCCGTTAAATAGAAATAATAAAGAACATATATATATATATATATAATATTGTAAAATAAAAATAGAAATCCGATCCGCTTATTAAAAATAATTTCTTAATAATTATATAAACTTTTAACGACCGTTTTATTTATAATTTAAAATGTATATACTTTATAAAATTGTAAAATTATACTTATTTTATTAACTTTTACTTTTTTAATATATCGAAACTTTAATATTTAAATAGAATAAAAATAATAAATTTAAATACGTAAACTAAAGGTAAATAAATGAAAATCCGTAAAACTAAAAATTTAATTACTTTATAATATTACTATAAACTTTAAACAGCTTTAAGATACGGAAAAACGTAATATAATATATTAGCTTTTAATATAATAAAAATACCCGGTTACGATTTATATATTTACTAATCGGGAAGTAACTAATATATATAAAGCTTTATAATTTAATAATATTTCGCTTAAAGCTGTAATTTCTTTAGGGTATTTATTTGTTACACTTATAAGGGAGCAGCTATATCGCTTTTAAAAGGCTTTTTTTTTAATAACTAGGAGGCTAAGAGCGGTAAGCCTAAATAGTGTGTTTAATCTACTGATATAGGGCTTCGAAGAGAATTAACGTTATTTCGAGTAATCTCTATACCCTTAAGGGGGCCCTTTTCTGCGACATTATTTAATATAGCGCCCTTAATTACATCGTACTAAATACTCACCCGTTTTACTCTTTAAAACGTATCCGGATGCCGAACTAGACGCTAAACGTTAACGAGTCTTTTATATTAATACGTAATTAAGCTTAGCCAGTTAATCGCTTTTTATAAAAAACTCCGCTTTTACGATTTATAAAATATTCGTACGTTAATAAAAGTAACCTATTTTATTATAAATATCCTTTTAACGGTTTAAAGTTATTAAGACTTATTAATTCGTATTATTTTTTACGAATTTAGCCGAATTTATATTAATATAAGGATATAAAGAGATACGATAGAACCTTTATAACTAGTCGCCGATATATATATATAAAGATATTTATAAAATATTATATTTAAATAATATATATAACTTGGATAATAATTTATTAATATCTTTACTTTTTAAAATAGTTAATATTATTAAACTAACTTAGGATACAAACGAACGAGCTATACAAGCGAGCGAGCCGTTCAGACCTATATAATAAAATCAGATTTTTAAAAATTCATAACTATATCGAACCTTTATAAGAACTGATAAAACTTTATATACGCCTTTATAACGATAGTGCTAACTTGGAATTAAATTGGCAAAAATTATACGTTTAAAATGCATTAGCTATATATAATAATTTCTTTTTTTCTTTAAGATTAAACCTATCTTTTTATATCTTTATAAGGGAATTTTTTAAAAAATTTGAAAAAAATATCAACTTATTCTAAATAAAACTACTATTAACGATAACTAAATTTAATATTATTTAACCAAGGTTTCGTAGAATTATATTAATTCAAAATATCGTATTTTTTAAATATATATGTATATATATATATATAAATAATTTATATCTAACGTACGACATAAGCGAACCGAACGCACAAGCGAAGCGAACGGTTACGTAACTTATACTAATAAGGATATTTTAGAAATTTATAACTTTACGTAATATTCATATAACTTTTCCAAATTTAGTAAGCTTATATATTGCGTAAATATCTACCTGTTATAAAATTTACAAAATTTATAACCTGATATTATATAAGATATTACCAGATATATATTTTTACGCTAAAATAGGACCCACTTTTTAAATATCTCATTAAATAAATTTTTTAAAAATTTGAAAAAAAATAAAATATAATATTTAAATATATTTTAAATTTAGTTGCAAAACTTTACGTAATTATATTTAAAATTCGTAAAGTTATTAATAAATATAATAATTTTCTATATATTACTATTTATTATTATAACTTTATTTATAAATTTTATAATTTTATATAATTTGGTATACCTTTTCTTTATATTATTATAAAGCTAGTTATAAAATTACATTTAATTATAAGAAGTCTTTATAAAGTTATAAGCGATTTATTAAATGTGGGTCCGCGCGTTCGCTTCGCTTGTGCGTTCGCTTCGCTTGTATCGTACGTTAAGCGAAAATAACGTAAATCTTTTTTATATTTAATATATAATTATTAGATATAATAATAATTATTTTAATAAAGTTGTACCGAAATCGAATATAAATTGGCGAAGTTATAACGATTGGAATTAAAAGTGAGGCGAATTCGGCTCGTTCGATTGTGTTCTATATTAAGTAAAATGATATAATATATTAAGGAATAATAAAGAAAGTTTAATTTTTAAAAATAGAATATATTCGTTTAAAATATTACAAATACGATTATTATTATTAATAGAAAGTTAGGTGATTTATAATATTTTTAATAAAATTAAAGTAATTTATAAATTAATAAAAGAATTCCCATATAATAACCTTCTATAAATTTAATATAGAATATTAATAAAGTTTTTATTTTAATTTCGATCTATTATTTTTTAATTAAAACGTTAATATTTTTAAGTATAGTTTGTTAAAAGCTTATTTAAAGCTATAAAGTATTATTTAACCGGCGGCTTTTTAATATCTATTTTTATTAATTAATTATAAACATGCGATTTCGTTAATCCCATACGAAAAACAGCGGTACATCAACTAAGTAGGGCGTAAATAAGGTAGTTATCTTATTATTATATATTATATAAAATAAAGATACGTAACGTTTTAATATTACTTAACTATAAATAATAAATATAATACAATATTTATTTAATTTATATATTTTATTTAAATGTTTAAAAATATATAATTTTAATTTTTACGTTTTGCTATTTTTCGAATTATAGCGTTTTTATATATATCCTTTATAACATATTTTTCTATTAAATTTAGCTTTAATATTTATATTAAATATACTATTTCATATGTTACCGTTATAATTTATTATATATATTAAAATTTAATATAATATATAATATTATTATTATTATATAACCATTATACGCTTAAACTTCAACATAATATATTTTACGTTTATTAAAAACTAACTATCGTAAATTTAGTAATATTTATATAATATTTAATATATATTATCGTTTAAATTTTATCTTCTTTTATTAAATATAACTTATTTATATATATAATATATTATAAGTTATATAAATATTTATATATATGTATATTAGTATCATTAATTTTTATTAAATCTAACTTAAGAATACGTTTAAAACTTAGTAAAATGCCTTTAATATCGTAATAAATACGGTTATATATACGATTAATTAATTAATTAATCTTTTAAGTTAGTCGTATTTAAAAAATAATCTAGACTTGTAATTATAAAACTATTAAGCTCTATATTATATAATACTTTTATAAAAATATTAATATATCATGTTTAAAAGCAATAAAAGGGGTAATAGTAAAGTAGTACGTAAAGTAGATGTTTAACTTATAATAGATTAGAAATATTATATTTAAAATCTTATTATATCTAACTTATATATTAAAAAGAAAAGAGTTCGACATAAATTTTAAAAATATACCTATAAAAATCTTTTTAACCTTTTATAAAATTCGGTTATATTTCGCTTATTAGTATTATCTGTTAAAGTAATAAAGACTTTTATCACTTTAATTATTTACGTTTCGTTTAATAAAATTTAAAAGAATTATATATTACGTAATAAGCGGTTCTGGCGAATATATTTAACGTTAATCGCCGTATAATAAGATATATAAGATGGTTAGATTTAAGCCGTATTATTCAGGCTAAGTTAAAACTACAAAGTAATTATATTAATAATTAATATAATAAATACTTTACCTAATATTTTTAAATATAATAACTATTAATAATTTTTACGGTAACGATAAATTATACCTCGGTTACGAAAAGCCTTATTCCGAAATCGATTACGTAATGCCGATAAGCTTCGACCTTGATAAATTTTATGCCTTGGTTTAGCAGGGGGAATCTTAGATAATAACTTAGAAGATGTTAAACTTTTCGCGGTAAAAATAGTATAATAAGTTATATAAAAATATAGTTATTAAAATATCTATTTTTTTAATTATATTTTTTAATCGTACTTATTAGTATTACTTATAACTAATAACTTAAGAAAAAAAAAAGCTTATTATATATAAAGTCGCTAGGTTTAAGCCGTATTATTCAGACTGAACTAAAGATACGAAGTTATTACACTAATAATTAATACGATAAATACTTTACTTAATATTTTCGAATACGGCAATTATTAATAATTTTTACGGTAATAATAAATTATACGCCTCGGTTACGAAAAGTTTTATTCCGAAGCCGATTATTACGTAATGTTAACAAATTTCGACCTTAATAAACCTTATACCCTTTAACTTTTCGACTTAATAAACCTTGTATAAAGTGCCTTATAGATAATAATTTAAAAGATGTTAAGCTTTTTACGGTAAACCTTAAGTTCGTATAAGATAGCTGCTTTATAACCCTTTATTAATCCTACGATTAAAAGTGTTAAATATTAACCAGGAAAAAAGGTTAGGAATATTAAATTAGCCACTTTTAACCTTAATCGATCCTACGATTAATAAAAAGGTGTTAATACGATAACCAGGTAGAAAGTATTTAGTATTAGACTACCTTTTCGAATTCTTATTAATTAAAATAACTAAAACATATCGGGCAATTCTTATTACAAGATACCGGTATTCCGTAACTGTAAAGTCTTTACGGAGGACATTTTTTTTTAAAGTTCTTAAACTTAATAAAGCTTTAGGACGAGTTAAAAATATCGATACCTCCGTTAATTTAACCAACCTTTTTTAAAAAGATCGAATTTTACTTTTAATTTTTAAATACGATTTAATTTATATAAGTAAAAGTAATTAAAAGTTAGACGACTTTATGGTAAAAAATATTAACCATATAAAAGAATTACTAGGAAAGCTAAATATAAACGGCAAAGGGTTTAAAAATTTCGAAGTTTAACTTTTGGCTCGATATAAAAAGGATTACAAACGATAGTTTATCCGGTTACTCCGGATTACGAAAATTGTCTAGAATTCGATTAAGAATAGTTGTCGATAAGAACATAATAAAGTAATTTGAAATCACCTTAAAATAAAACGCCTAAGCAGTTAGGATTGTATTAATTTTCCTATATCGGAAAAACTCACCTGTAAAAAGGTTAGGGCTTAGTAAAGCTTAATAACCGATAGCATAATCTATTTATTTGTTTAATTTAGTTCTACGGTTACGTCTCCTTTAGGGAGAAAAAGCTTATTATATATATATATATATCATTTATTCTTTCTTTTAAAAAAAGTACTTTAATTTAGTTATAGTATTTTATTTATAAAAATATACATTAAATAAGCCGTATACCTTAACAGATTATATAATAAAAGTAAAAGCAATTTAACTTTTTTACTTTTAAGTGCTAATTTATAATAATTTAAGCGATAATATATATTACCGATATTAAGGTAATATAGCTTTAAAGATTAAAAAGATAAAATATGTAAAACGAAAATAACTTAACTTTAGTATATTTTTATTAAAGATTATATAATGCTTTATATTATGTTTAAAATTAAGTTAAAATTTAAAATTTCATTATCTTATTTTTATAAGTAAAATCTTTAGATAATTATTACTTTATACTTTAACAGCTTATAAGTACAATTTTAATTATAATTCTTTCTTATATTTCTATAGTTATCGTTTTTAAAATTTTTAATTTAAAGTCTTTCCGGTTTTTTTTATTCGTCTTTTTTCTTTTTCCTAATATATTTAATAGTTTAATTAAGTAGTAGTAAAATAGACGTTCTTTATATTTCTATGTTTATTTATTTATTTTATTTATTAATAAAACGCTTAAATAATTATTAGTTCTTTATTTAACAATTATTTTAATTTATTTTAATATTACTTTTATTTACCGTATATATTTTTTTATCCCTTATTATATTTCCTACGTAACCCTTAAATATTAAATGATTTTCTCTGAAATTTTTATCTTCGAAAACCGTCAAATGTCGCTTGATATGTTTAGCATATATATTAATCGCCCCTATCATAATAGTTATATTCTGGCTAAATATAAGAACCTGGCATTACGCACTAAAGCATTTAACTAAAGAAGGAGTGTATTAAAGGTCGTATAACCTTTAGAAGGTTTAGGATAAAAGGTAAAGGTAATGAACTTTCCTTAAATATAGATAAAAACAGTAATAGTTAAGAAATAAGAATACCGGAGTAACCGAAGTAACTTTTACTAGCCTGTTAGTTAACTAAATTATGGCGTAATTAGGTTTAATATATTTTTTTAACTGTTAGGAATTAATAGTTAAAATTTTTATAATATTAAATAACTGTTTAAAAGGAAAATACCGTAATAGTTAGTTATAAAGCAAAAATAAAAATTATAAAAATAAGGCGTGTTAAAGTTTCGAAATTAAAAGTTTTTATATTCGATTTTAAAATTCTAGTTAATTTTTAATAAAATTCGAATTTATGTTTTTAGTTGTTATAATTTAATATTATACCGTTCAACCATAAAAGCTTTGTTTTAAAAAATTTATTAACTTTATTTTTAAGGTTATTTAGGGATAAAAATTAAAGGTATAACGGAAACGAATATTGAAATGAGAATTAAGGTAATAGCTTTTAGTTGTTAGGTAATTATAAGGATATAATAACGTTTTTTTAAGTTTTTTTAAATTTTAGTAACCGAATAAATTATTAATATTATTATAATTTTAATAATTTAATAAGCCCGTTAGTTATTATAGTGTTAATAGGCGTTTATTCGATTTTTAATTTTTTTATTACATAAATTTTATATAGTTAATAATTTTAATTTCGTAATTAAGTGTATAATTTCTTTAATAATTAGCCGTATTATCAGTTTATTATTTATTTAAATAATTGGATTTTTTTTAAGCTTATAATTTAAAATAACTTTAATATAAAAAGTTTTTTTTAATGGTTTATAAAAATGCTAAAAGTTTTATTTCCGTACTTAAAATAATAATTATATTTTAATTATTAGTTTTTTATATAATAAAGTTATTTAAAAGTAATGATATAAATTTTCAAAAAGTTTTCCGATTAGGATTATTTGTAAAAAAAGGCGTTATTTACGTAAAGAAATATTCGTACGTTAAATTTTTCGTTATTTTCGAATGTTAAGACTAAGATACGTATAAAATAAACGTAAAAAATAACTTTATTAACGGCGTTTAAATACGTAAAATTTAAATTTTTACAGTATCGTAATAAATAAAAAATAACTTTAATTAGATCTGGGTAAATATTAATCGTTTTATATAATAAGTTGTTAACACTTTCGAAATATAGCTTTTTCGAAATTACGAATATTTCGCTTTGAAATCTTCTGAAATTCTATAATTTGAAAACTTTAAAATAACGTATTTCGAATTTAAATATTTCGAATTGTAAATATGTTTTTTTCCCTAGTAAATATTTTATAATAATTAAAGCTTTCTAGTTACGCAATTATATGTAATACGTAGGCGGGAAAATTATTAGAAAATTTTAAAATCTTTAATATAAAAGCGCTATTTTAATTTCTTTAGAAATTTTTTCCGTATACGTTATATTGTATATTTTATATATTATAAATACATCGTTAACTTTAAAGAATAACGTTAAATAGGTATTTGTTATAATATAAGAATTATCCGGAATAAGTTTTAATTTTAGTTTTTTAAAACCTTTAAAAAGGTTCCGTTATTATAGGAATAATAATTGCCTAAAGTCGTATAAGATTTTTAAAAGTTTTAAGTAATAACCCGGATGTATAAATCCTTATAGAAAATGTACGTATATTAGTTTATTAAAGTAGTTATATAGAAACGCGTTAATACCGTTAAGTTAATAAAGTTTAAAATTAAATTAGGTTATAATAATTATAAATATATAGAAAAAGAAACTTATTAACGTAAAAACGTACGTATTAAACTTTTTACGAAGTAAAAAATTATTTTAAATAATAATTTTAATTTTAAATTTTTGAAATATCTTATATTTGTTAAATTTAACGTTTTTAATAACTTTTTAAATTAAGGTAATAATGACCGATTTTTTAACGTAATTACTTTCTAGTTTTTAATATATTCGTATTAAATAATTTTTTTTTAGTTTTTAAGCGGCGGAGAAAAGATTTTATAGTTAAGGCAATTAGGTTTAAATTCAACCGTAAAAATAACGTTAAAAACTAATAAACAAATATTACGTTTTTCGTATTTTAACTTGTAATTAATATTAACCGAAAGCAATTTTTTTCCCCGTTTTACGTTTTAAAGTTAACGATAATTAATTAATTTAAGAAATTTAATTCGGTATAGCGTTATTATAATTAAAAAAGATTTAATAATATATTTTAAACTTTATCCTATAAAAATATGCGGTATTATTAATTATTTAAATATTCCGAGGTTAAAATAATTCCGGGTATAAGTATATAAAATTATATAATTTTACGTTTTAAATTATCCGTTTTATTAAAAATATAATTAAAACCTTTTTCGACATTATTATTAATTATCGAATTAAAATAAATTCCTTTAAATACGAGTTATAAGTTTCATTAACCTTTACCCCCTTAATTTTTTATAAACCTTTTCAATTAAGAAAATTTATAGTTATTATAATTGAATCGTAAATAATTATTTCCGGTTTCGAATTATTTACCATTTTAATAATACCTGCCTTTAAAAATTCGTTATTAAAAATAATTTTAAACGTTTTTAAAAGGTTATTATTTTAGATGGGATTAGGATATTATCGATTTAGTTATTTAATGTCGTACTATCGAATAAAGATTTTTATTATTTGCCTTAATATAATTTTATTTCGTTGAAAATAAGATTTTTAACGGTAATTACGTATTATTACGAAAAAATTTAAACATTATAAATGTTATTAATTACGTATTTTACGAAATAATTAATATATATTTTAAGATTTATTTATTTTAAACGTTTTATATTTTGCCGGGTTATTTTTATAAATATATAAACCTTTAATGAGAAAAGTACGATATTTGCTATATTTATCTTTAAAAACAATTTCGGGGATAAATGTTTTATTTTTTTAATTAGTTATTTATTAGAAATTTAAATAAGGGTTTTTAATTTAAGGTTTGGATAAATATACGATTAGTAATATACGTAGCTATTTTTATACCTTTAGGTTATAAGTTAAAAAGGAAGTTACTGTCGATAATTAAATAACGCGTTTACGTAATAATTACGTTTCCGGTACGTTTTTAAATATTTACAAATTTTTTAATATATAAAAACAAAGGTTTATAAATAATATTTATATTTAAAAGTTAGTTTCGAAATTTATTCTCGAAAGAAATTTCGCCGTTTAATACGATTGTTTTAATTTTAATATATAATTACTTTTTAAAAAACGATAGCGTTTATAAAAAAGGTAAAAATATGTTTTTTTCGTTTTAATAATTAAATAGGTCATAATTAACGTTTTCGTATAACTATTAAAAGTATCGTTAAATTTAAAAAAGTTAGCATATATCGTATTAAAAGGTTTATTTTCTTTAATTAGCTATGTTCGTAATATTTTTTTCCGCGTTTTAACGATTTAATAATCCTAGAATTAAACGGTTAAAAATATTTAAATCTTTGCATTAATAATTACTTATATTACCTTTTCGAAAATACGTAACGTTCCGGATAAACTCACGAAATAGACAAGCTTACGGAATAATTTTTAACATATTTTAATTACCTAACTTTAATTAACCATTTTTTAATACTAATAACATAAAACGGTTTACAAAAAAAGCAAAAATAAACTTAGCCGTTTAGGTTAAAAAACGAAACCCGATACTTAATTATGCAACATTTAGTTTTATCTATAAAGTCGCCTATTTTACTTTGTACGTACGATATATTAATAGATTTTCTAGAATTAATATTATTTTTAATTTGCGAAAATTAATGCTAACCGAAAAATAATCGATTATCGACCGAATCCTTAACTTAAATACGTAAACGTTTTTTATTCGGTATTAGCATATTAAAGATATGGCGAATTTGTTATTTACGCAACGCGTTACGGGATATATTAAGGTTAAATAAGTATTTAATTTTGTTAAAAACTAATAAAAACTCGAAACGCATTTTAATCGAAAAATAAATTATTAAAAAATTTTATACGAAAATTTAAAGGTATTTCGTAAATAATTTAAGTTTGTTCGGGTTATAATTATAAAATACGGTATTGTAAAGAAAAATATTTACAATTTCGACAAGATAAAATTCTTGATAAAACTTCTTATAATAACCGGTATGGTTATTATTAATGTTAAAAAACGTAAAAAACTTAGATAAGCCCAGTAAAAAAATCGGGAATAATTTATAATAATATAAGCTATTAACTTTTAAAGCTGGGCCTTATTTTCATTTATTATCTTTACCGGAAAAAACCACCTTTTTCGCTGGTTTGCTAATAACCCATTTTTACCCGACTAAAAGATTATTATAAGCGAAAACGGCTGGATAATAAATAAACTAAATTTAAAATAAGTTAAATATTTCGATAAATATATTCGAATACGCATTAAAAATTCGAAACGTTTCCTTATCCTCGACGGTTACGAAAATTATTATTCGATCGAATTCGAAAATTACTGTAAAATTAATAATATTATTACATTTTATATACCTGTTTATTTTTTTTATCGGTTTTAACTTTTTAACATATTTTATTTTTCCGTATTAAAACGCGTTTACTCGTTATATATCGAAGGTTTTATATAACGTTACGTTATTTATATTATTAAGGAAGATTTTATCGCCGGTTTTCGCAACGCGTTTAAAGCTACCATAATAACCAATAATATTAAATCCGGATTTATAAAAGTTAACTTCGTTTTATTCGATTTTAATAACGTTTTTTCCGAATTTGAAATTTTTCCAGTTATACTTACGCCGACCGTTTTCCCGTTAACCTTTGCCGGTTTTATTCGTTCCTCATTTATAAAAACTTTTAAAAATATTAAAAAAAGTAATAAAATAAGGACGTTACTTATAAAGAAAAATTAGAAATTACCAGGGTAACTCGCCGACAAAAATCGTTAAATCGGCGAGTCTTTTAACAAAAAGTAATTTGTTACTTTTATACGAAGTTGTTCTTTTTTAAAAAAAAGTTACCTAATTGTATAAAACGAACCATATCTTAAACAAACGTTGCAAAATTAAAAACGTACGTTATTAAGAAAAAAAAATATTTATTATAAAGGAAATAAAGGCTTTTATAACTAAGAAAAAAGGTAATGGTAAGTAATTGCAATTAAAAAAGGCTGAAAGTAATTGTTACAAAAAAAGTTTAAACGAAAGAACGGAAGTATAGTATTTACGGAAAGCTCGGATATAATATACGTACTTATAAGGAAGTTATAAAGACGTCTGGCGATAAAAAATCCGATTAATTTAAATTAATTTAATATGTTATAGTTAATTAAATTAAGTTTATTGTTACGAGGTGTTAAAAACCATCCCGTGAACTTATTTATCCCGTAAGCTTATCCGGGACGTTAAATTTAAATATATTAATTTTCGATATTATAACGTAACGTTTTTTTAATACGTTTTTTTAAAAAAAGAAGCGAAAGTTATTACCGTAAAACTTTTATTTTAAGATTAACTCTTATAATAAAAAAAATTAAATTAAGGGTTTCGGAATAAAATCCTCGTTTTTATTTTTAAAATTATTTTCGTTTTTCGGAACGGTAACGGTAAACTTTTTAATTATTATTTTAATATAACGTATTATATAAGCTCGTAAACCAAATAAGCTCGCAAACCGTTTTTTAATACATCTCGATAATAAATTCGAATTAATTAACTATAATATTTCAAATTAATTAAAATTAATCGGATTCTTCTTTATTAAACGTCTTTATAACTTTTTCATAAATACGTACATTATATCCGGGTTTACTATCAGATATAGGGGATATCAGTTATGTTGTTATATTAGGCTAACTTGCGTATATTTCTCGTATGTGTATATCTTTTATGTAACTTAGTAACGGAATATATATCTTCCGATTAAAAGGACCCTTTTTGTATATAAGGTGCGTTTAGTACCCCCTGCTAGTTAATATACCCCCTTAACGCCTTAAAGTATTTATGGCGTTAATTGTTACTTATTATCATTTTTTAGAGCTATAGTTTTTTATTTAACCTCTTTTCCGGCGATTAAATCCTTCTAATTAGCTAATTCCTCCTTTAAAATCACTTATAAGGTATTCCTCCGCCGCTTAAGGGCTTCCGTAATATTTATTAATTTTAGTTACTTTTTAAAGTACTTAAACGGTTTGCGTAATAAGGTTTTAATTAATTTATTAACCAGCATATCGCTTATAAACATATAATTTACTTTGATCAAATCTTTTTTTGCGGTTTTTCGTAACCAATAATTATATATATTTACGTACTGCAATTTTGTTTATAATAGGGTAACGTCGGCGTTAACAAGCCGTATAATCTATTAATTATCGTATTACATATTTAACAGTTCAGTATCCAGGGTAATTCCCAGCTCTTTAATTAATCGAAAACTAAATAAAGTTTTTTTTGTAATTTACATAAAGGATAACAATTCCGTTTTTATTATAAAAATAATTATTATATCTTACTTATTCGCCCGTTATCTTATCATTTTTTTAAATAACTTTATAACGTAAGCTTAGGAACTTTTTCGATTAACTATATTATTTACGAAAAAAATGTTGCTTTAGATATCTAACAAATCTTCGCCTCCGAATTATAACGTTAACGTTCTAATCCCGATTAAGTATAATATAATTCGATTAACAGCTTTATAATATATATTACTAAAGTTTAAGTTAAAACGGGCAAATCGGAATACGGCAAAGGATATATCGAGTTATATATTAATCGTTACGTAAAAAATAAAACCGATTTTTTTTTAGTATTTATTAACAAAACCTGAATAAACCAGATTAGGATTCGGTAATAGTTTAACGTTAGTTATGGACGTCTTTAAGAGGTTATTTAAGTTTTCTTTAAAAACTAAGTTAACTAGTTTATCTATAAAATCGGATTAAGATAACCAGATTTTCCTATTAGGTCTATTTTTAATCATTTCGATACCGAAGAACTATTATAAATCCTTACCCCTTATAAAGGTATACCGTTCCCGTATTTATTAAATTAACTAATTAATAAGGTCTTAATCTTCCTTATAATATATAGTAACGATATTATTTACAAAAAAAAAATAAGTACTTTTTAATAAGTAAAATAATAAGGTTTATAAGGAACAGGGCTTAATCCTAATTTTTTAAACGTCCCGGTAAAGTCTTTTTACTATAATAACGGCGATTTCCATAAGCCATATAAAACCTTTTTAATTAAAAAAGTTTTTCCATGTTAAAGATACCTTAAAAGCATTTTTATATATACTTCGTAAGATAGGTTAGCATTAATAAAAACGTTAATAACATCATATTATTTAAACTTTAAATTAAATTTAACCGTTATAATAATTAAAGCTTTAAACGATTTTCTAATTAAAATAAATACGTATATATTACCATATACGTTTTTTAGCTATTAATTACCTTATATAACAAAACGTACTTTGCATTTTTGCAATTAATTATATTTATTAAATTTATAAACGTATACTTATATATACCTTAGGACCTATTTCCCTTTAACAAAAAACTAATTAACTACTTCCCAAAATTGTATTTCCTTATAACTTTGCAAATAAACCTTTTCGGCTTTACGAAATATTTCCCTTAACAAATATATACTTAGCTCTTTATAACCTTACAATAGTAACGGTAAATTACGCCTATACACCCGGTTTTACAACCTCAATACCTTCTTATATACCAAAATATCATTATTTTTCCGATTAAGGTAACGTATATTTTAAATAATTAACTTCCTTAAATTTCCGCAACTCACCGGCCGGTTATCGTACGTACCTACAAAAAAAGTTAAACGTCCTGTATTAAATACGGTTTCCTATACCTTATATTTGTTTCAAATAATACCTTTTTAATACGGAATATATAGGGGGCCTATACCTATTACCCGTAAAATACCTTCGTCTTTTATCGTCACTCTAGGTTAAACAATATAAAAAAAACCTAAAATTACCTCTATTCCTTCCGTTAGCGTAATAATCATAACAATTATTAAGGCAAACGTTAATAACGGTAATAATTTAAGGGACGGAAATAGTTCGAATATAACAATTATATAAAAATAATTAATCTTTTATAAACAAACTTATTTTTCCTTATCCCGTACGTTTTTTACGCTAATACCTCTTTAAAACCATTCCTTTTATTTAGTTAGTAATTAAATTATTCCGTTTAAATTTTTATTTTTTTTTATATATGAATTAAATAATTATTATTTTAATCAGGTATTTTTACCTATCGGAATAACTTTTATAGCTTTTTTTCTATTACGTACAGAAAATCATTTTTTAAATTTTTAATATTACTTAAAAAAATGGCCTTTTCGTTAAATTATACGTCTCAAATAACAATAACCTTATTAATTAACGGATTCTAAATCTTGTAAATATTTATAAATCGGTAACCGACTAAAAAGCTAATTTATATTTTAAGATTTAATTTTTAAAATCTTTATTCTTTTTTTATAGCTATAATTATCATAACATAAGTTATACAACTATATACTTATAAATAAATTTATTAAAACTTCCGATTAAACATTATAACATTGTCTTTATATACCAGGTAAATATAATAAACCTTATATAGGCTTTATTAAAAAAATACGTATTTAAAGGTACGGTTATATAAATATACTATTATTTTAAAAATATACATAATTAAAAACGAAAATAATTTAATGCCATTTTACATCGTAATCACTTTCTCCTTAATTACACCCCTTAAACGCTCTGCACCCCCGTTCTAGGCCTAGATATACGGTACTAAAAACTTAAATCTAATATTTAAAAAAAACGATTATAATATATCTTAAAATTAATAATTTTTCAAAATTTCGTTATCGTATTTAATTACCTATAAAAAAACCTTATCCTAATTTTTTAAAACTCCTAAAAAATATTTAAATATTATAATTAATATATTTTATTTTCGGTTCTTAAAATAAATATCCTAAATAAAACCTAAATACCTATTAATTGCAAATATAACGTATCTATATCCTTTAAAATTTTCTTCGAAATCTATAAAGTTAATAATAATTCTCTATCCTAATCGAAAAACTTCTTCCCTTAATTCGTAATATATTTACCTCCTAATTTTTATCTTACCATATATTTAATATTCGATTATTATAAAACCTTTCAAACGTATTCCCCTTATATAAAACTATAATTAGGTAATTATTTTAGGCCTAAGGTATCTTAATTTTAAATATTACATAATACTATCATCGGTCCGTAATAGTTTCGTTATATACGAATTAACGTTATATCTATAAATTACAAAAATTATATAAGTAATTATTACGTTAATATTTTCGATAACGAATTAATTAAATTTATTTATTAACGTAATAACTACCTAATTATATTTATCTTAGATAAAATTATTAGTTTTTCGGTTATCCCATTAATACCTTTTTTTCCGAAGTTACCGGAAAAATACCAGGTTATATATAAAGTTTTCGTAATAAGTTACGTCGTACAAACGTAACGTTTTTATACTGCTAAAGCTTCGAAATATTACGTTAATTTTTCCGTACCTTTTAATCGAAACAAAACTATTATTTATATATACCCCGTCACCTTGTACGGTTTATTTAAAATTCAGGAACCTATTAATAAAATTAAAAATATATATCGTAAACCCTAAATTCAAAATAAATAAATTTTTTAAAAGGTAAAACGTAACGTTTATCGTATTACGTTAATCAAAGATCAAAAAATATACCAGAACTTATCTTACTCCCTTTAGGAATTAATCTATTTTTTAAGTAATTATCTTTTTTATACCTTTTAATAGGTGGTTAATTTTTTCTTTTAAAAACTAATTAAAAAATATCCGGCCTTAAACGTATATTACCATCTTATTATTAAAACGGAAATTTACCGGGGCTTTGTTAAGGAATACGTAATAACATTAAGAAAATTTATAAAAGAAACTTAAATACGTTTTATAACGGGTTCCCTATATATCCAACTTTTAACGTTTTTATTTACTACCGTTTCGGTCCGAATAAAAACCTTTACGATTTTCTCGTTTTAATTTACGCCCTAAGGTCCTTTTTTACGGTTAAAGGTTATCCTTAATCTTTTCTTAATTAAAATTATTTTAATTAGAAAAATCTATAAAAACTCTATAAAATACCGGAAACGTTACCTTGATATTTCGTAATATAAACGGTAACTAGGTTATGGTCCAATAATCGAAAAAATTAACTATCATTTCCTAATAACTAATTATACCATTTTTGATTTTAATTTTCCTTATTTTTTAAAAAGTTATCGTCCATATCCTAATAATAAAAGCTAATATTACATATAAGTCGTTAACCTATATAATCGGTATTTTCGTCTTTAAAACCCTATATTACTATCCTTAAACCATAACCTTTTACCATTTTATAATCTATTTATTTAATTTTTTTGCTAACCTTAAAGTTTACTTTAACCTTTTATAATATTCCCGTTACGTATTAATCAGGAACTTATTATTGTATACTTTACCGGATTTAGCTAAACTAACGTACTATTTCCGCAAATTTTTTCCTAAAAAAAAATTCGTTTCTTTAATTACTAGAAATATTAATTCCAAAACTTATTTCGTAAGATCGTTAATTTTCTTACAAAAAGTCTCGTACTTCCGATCTTTGTAAATATACGTCACAAAATCCTAAATATAAGCTTATTTATTTTCGGTAATTATTTTAAAAATATTTATCGGATAATTTATATAATCGATTTCTTCGACGGCTTCTCCGGAAAATATAAATATAATTAAAAAATTACTTAATATATTATTTCGTATCGTATAACGGATTCGTTTTTTTAAATACGAAACTATATCGGGTTTTATAAGTTTAACAAGTTATAAAATATCTTAATTAAAATCGATATAACGTTAAATACCAAACGTATACGCTTTAAATTAGAATTTGCTTTTAAAATGATCCTAGTCTTTAAATCCGTTATAAATAATAAAGAACGTTAACAATACCGTTATTATTGCAATTAATAAAATATATTAATAATTACTACTAATATATAACTTATATCGTCTTAGTAATAATTAATTAATTAATAATAACGCGAATTAAACGAATAAAACTTTTAATTATTAGATATAAGGGATATTAGTTGTATTATTGTATTAAGCTAACTTGCGTATATTTCTCGTACGCGTACATCTTTTATATAACCTAGTAACGGAACATATATCTTCCGATTAAAAGGACCCTTTCCGTATATAGGGTGCGTTTAGCACCCCCTACTAGCTGACATTTACCGCAAACGTTATACTTCTATTCCTTCGTTTTAACCCTTTTATAACAACTACCTTTAACCGATATTAACTGTATTTTTTTACCACCCCCTTTTTTTTCGGCTAAAAAAACTTATCCTTTTTATATAATAAATATCCCTTTTTCTTAAAAACGTTTATTTTTAATCTTCCGACATTTACTTAAAATATGATTCATTTTACGTAATTAAATAATTTTTTCTCGAAAAAAAGCAACTTCGTATAAAAATAACAAATTATTTTTTATTAAAAAATTTACAGATTTAACGATTCTTATCGGCAAATTACCTTAATAATTTTTAATCCTTTTTTACAAATAATATCCTTATCTTATCGTTTCTTTTATATTTTTAAAAATCTTCGCAAATAAGGAACGAATAAAACCGGCGGAAATTAACGGGAAAACGGTCGGCATAAATATAACTGGAAAATTTTCAAACTCGGAAAAAACGGTATTAAAATCAAATAAAACAAAGCCAACTTTCGCAAATCCGAATTTAATATTATCGGATATTATAACAGCTTTAAATATATCATAAAAACCGGCAAGGAAATTTTATTTAATAATATAAATATAATAACGTCGTATTAAACTCGCGATATATAACGAATAAACGCGTTTTAAAAAAACAAAATATATTAAAAATTTAAAACTTATACGAAAAATACGCAAATATACAAAATATAATAATATCGTAATTAACGTAATATTTTTCGAATTTTATCAAATAATAACTTTCGTAACCCTTAAAAATAAAAAAACGTTTTAATCCTTTCGTACGCATTTAAATATATTAATTAAAATATTAAACTTATTTTAAACTTAATTCGTTCGTTATTTAATTATTATTATTTAATACGATATTTTAATCGGTTATTAATAATAAATTATTACAAAACGAGAATTTAAAATAATTTTTCCCTACTATAATAATAAATAACAATATAACTTAATTTTAAAAATTAATAACTTAAATAATTATAACTTATTTTTTATTCCATTATTAAACTTATTTAAATTTTTTATATCTTTCGGTATTAATAATTACTATATCCGTTATTATAAAAAACCTTATTAAAAATCCAGTTTTGTTAAAGTTATGTAAGGTCGTTAGGTTTAAGCCGTATTATCCAGGCTGAGTTAAAGATACGAAATAATTATATTAATAATTAATACGATAAATATTTTACCTAATATTTTCGAATACGGTAATTATTAATAGTTTTTACGGTAATAATAAATTATACGTTTCGGTTACGAAAAGCCTTATTCCGAAGTTAATTATTACGTAATGCCGATAAGTTTCGACCTTAATAAACTTTATATTTTTTAGTTAATTCGGTAGGGGGAATTTTTTGGAATATAATAACTTAAAAGATATTAAGCTTTTTACGGTAGACTTTAAGTCCGTATAAAATAGCTACTTTGCGACCTTTTGCCAGTCTTACGATAGCTACCTTTAATTTCGATCGATTTTATAACTTTTCGAATCCTTATTAATTAAAATAGTTAAAATATACCGGGTAATTCTTATTATAAAATACCGGTATTCCGTAATTATAAAGTTTTTACGGAAAACGTTTTTTTTAAGGTTTTTAAATTTAATAAAGTTTTAAAATAAATTAAAAATATCGATACCTTTATCGATTTAACCGATTTTTCTTAAAAAAATCGGATTTTATTTTTAATTTTCGAATATAATTTAATTTATATAAATAAAAATAATTAAAAGTTAAACGACCTTATAATGGAAAATATCGACCGTATAAAGAAACTATTAGGAAAGCTAAATATAGGCGGTAAAAAGCTTAAAAACTTTAAAGTTTAACTTTTGATTTGATACAAGAAGGATTACGAACGATAATTTATCCGGCTACTCCGGATTACGAAAACCGTCCAGAATTCGGTTAAGAATGGTTGTCGATAGGGGCTTGCATAATAGGGCAGTTTATAAGAAGGTTAGGGCTTGGTAAAGCTTAACAACCGATATTATAATCTATTTATTTGTTTAATTTTATTCCACGGTTACGTCTCCTCTAGGGAGATTTGTTAAAGTTATAAATATCTTTTTTTATAATATCGTATTTTATAATAATAACCCGAACAAACTCGAATTATTTACGAAATATCTTTAAATTTTCGAATAATACCCTTTAATAATTAATTTTTTAATTTAAACGCATTTCGAATTTTTTTTACCGTTTAATAAAATTAAACACTTAATTAACCTTAATATATTCCGTAATACGTTACGTAAATAATAAATTCGCTATATTTTTAACATATTAACGCCGGATAAAAAACGCTTACGTATTTAAATTAAGGATTTATTTGATAGTAAATTTCTTTTCGGTCGGTATTAACTTTCGCAAATAAAAAATAATATCGGCTTAGATATATTAGCCGTAATATCGAGTTTTTAAAATAAATTTAAAAACGTTATATATAAAACATTCTCCTTAGAGGAGACGTAACCGTAGAACTAAATTGAATAAATGGATAGATTATGTTATCGGTTGCTAAGTTTTACTAAACCTTAACTTTATAGGCGTTTTATTCCAAGGTAATTTTAAATTGCCTAGTTATGCCCCTATCGACGACCATTTTTAACGGAATTCTGAACGGTTTTCGTAATCCGAAGTAACCGGATAAATTATCGTTCGTAATCCTTTAGCTTGTATTGATTTAAAAGTTAAACTTCGACGTTTTTAAACCCGTTGTTGTTATTTTTTTATGAGCCGGATATTTTTTAGCATAAATTTACGTAAAAACCGATTATTTCTACCGTTTTAAATTAAATCGTATCCGAAAATTAAAAACAAAACCCGATTTTTTTCGGATAAGTTGTTAATATCGACGGAGGTATCGATGTATTTTATTCGACCGATTATTTTATTTAAATCGAGTAATTTAATTAAAACCGTTTCCGTCGAGATTCCGGAAATACGGAGTATTGGGACTTTATATTCGGACTTGGCCGGTATATTTTGGTTATTTTAATTAATAGGGGTTTAAAAAGCCCTAAAATTAATCGAAATTAAAAAAGTTGTAAAACTGGCGAAAGGTCGTAAAGCAGCTATTTTATACGGACTTAAGGTTTACCGTAAAAAGCTTAATATCTTTTAAGTTATTAAGATTTCCCTTATTAAATTAGCTAAAAGGTATAAGGTTTATTAAGGTCGAAGTTTGTCGGTATTGCGTAATAATTGGCTTCGGGATAAGGCTTTTTACGACCGAGGTATAATTTATTATTACCGTAAAAACTATTAATAGTTGCCGTATTCGAAGATATTGGGTAAAGTATTTATCGTGTTAATTATTGGTGTAATTACTTTGTGTTTTTGGCTTAGCCTGAATAATACGGCTTGAACCTAACGACTTTATATATATAAAACATAGCTTTTTAAAGTTAAATTTTAAGTTTTATCTTTTAACTTAAATAATTAAATTTATCCTAAATTCTTTTATAAAACGTTCTATATTATTAATATTAAAAAATTAACGATTAAAGTTAAGTAGTTAAGATATTAATAAAAACCGGCTTGTAAACTTATTTAGCTTACGAGCTTATATAGTACGTTAATATATAATAAGGTAACGTTCGATTTAATTAATTTTAAGTATTTTCGTATTTATCGCCTTATATTATATAATTTCTATTTCGTAATTTTAATAAATTTTAATTTATTAAAAAATTTATTTAAAGTTAAATTAATATATATATTAAAAATATGCAAATAATTTTTTAAAAAGAAATTATTAAACTTTTTTATTAACGTAATCAACTTAATTTTTCGTATTTTTTTATTTATAATATCCTGTTAGCAGTCACAGTGATCAAATGCAGGATTCTGGCGTAAAGCGCATGGTTATTCTAGGAAAAACTGAAAAGGTCTGGGGGCAATCGCCCTTATATATACGTTTAGCTGTACAAAAGATAGTTCCTGGACAAAGGCTATTCTAGGCAGCATCCGCAGCCTAGACGCACCAACCGTGGGCACCTAAAAGCATTAATTGCCGACACGCCCTTTTACGTTAGGTAACCTTATTTACGTAATCTTTTAAAATTAAATTTAAAACTTTAAAAAAATCTATTAAAAAATTATCAAAATCTTTAGTTTATATAAGATTTAAACCTTTATTTCCGTTATTCTCGTTTAAAATAAAGCTGCGTAATTAACCATTATACCAAAAAGTCGGCCTTTTCGTTTTATTATTTTTTCGTAGTTATCCCGGAATATAAGGCCTATTTTTTCCGAAACGTTTCGGACTAGGCTAAACGTTAATATAAAAAAACGTTTTATATGCGTTAACTTATTACGTTAAAAGTTTTATAGCTTTAAAAATCGGTTTTATTTTTTAACGGTAATATTAATAAATAATTAAAATTATTACTTTTTAAGTTCCCCTTTATAACAGGCTATTAAAAAAAGGTTTTTTTCCGATTAGTTAAAAAATATTAACCAATTATAAATTATATATAAAATATTAACGCTTTTAAATAAAAATTAATATAAAAGATTATAGCTATATATAAACAAGTAATTTTATAGGAAATTAAAGCCTTAAAACTAATAGGTAAACGAATACCTTTAAATAATTATAAAAAAAATATTACGGTCGTTATTTTTAATAACAAAAAACAGGTTTTAATAAAGGAACGTTTTTTTTCCCGTATAAAGGAAATCCAGTAAAACTATTTTTTTACCAATTATTTTAATTAAATTTTAAGTATTTTTTAACTTTTTTTATATTTTCTTAAATCTTAAGTTAATTGTAAACCGTTTAAACTTTGCTTTATTAAATAGCTTTATAAATCCGTCGGTAAAGTTATTTTTATTTTTTACGTATTAAAAGTTAATATTTCTTTTTCGGATTTTTTAACGTACGTAATAGTATTTAATTCGAATATAACGTTTTTTTCGTATTATTTATTTTTTTTTTTTATTTAAACGTAATTATATTGTTGTTTAAAATAAGAATAGGAATTTCAAGTATAAGTTTTAATTTTGTTAAAAAGTTTTTAATTTTAGTTACCTTTATAATTGCTGTTTTTGTTTTTATATATTTTGTTTCCGTAATATATTTAATAATAATACCTTATAATTTCGAAATCTATAAAATAAACGTTTTAGTTATGAAAAATACATAACTTATCGTAAATTTTACTAATTTACAATTATTTACAAAACTTATATTTATTACCCCGAATAATTTTAAGTTATTATATTTATAATATAAGTAATTTTTTTATAATTTTCGGTATTAAAAAAATATGTTTAATATATTGTTTATGTATTTCGGTAATTTTTTAATATATTTTTAATATTTAAGTAACGGGTTATTTATAAATTTTACTTAAGTTAACGTTATATACGTTATATTTGGTTTATTAATATAAATCGAAAAGTTAAATTTTTTTATTAGGTTTGTATATTTAAACGTTTTTTTTTTTTTAATTACGTTATTATATTTTATAACGTGCTTAAAGTAATTGTTAATAAATAATATAGGTTCTTTTTTTTTAAGTTAATTGATTTTAGTAATTTTTTAATATATTGTTATTAATTTAACCTAATATTTCCCGTTAATAAAGAACGGATAATTCGTATATTTAAGTATTCGTCCGCGTTACCTAAGTTTTTAATTAGAACGTCCTTCGTAATTTTCTTAGCGATATCCTTAAGACGTTATTTATTAGGGCCGAAAAGTAGAAAGTTATTTACGTATAAAACGATAACGTTTCCTATTTTAGGGTTATAATATATTGCGTTATTCGAAGTTAACGGATAAAAACCTTATTTTGTAAATATTTTTCTTATTTTTTCCTGTTAAACGGCTCCGGTTTACTTTAAATTATATAATGGGTTTATTAGTTTAATAATTTTTTTTAAAAAGAACTTGTATATTTCCTTATTTTTTAAATTCGTACTAAAATATTCCTTTAATATCGGAATTTATTTTATGTAAATATTTTTTTTTAACTTATTATTTAATTACGTAATAATAAAGTTTATCTAGAATATATATTACCTTAAAAAGTCGGTTAACGTTAATAAGATTTTTTAATGTATTGTTTTTATGGTATTTGTTATAATTTCGTTATCGTTAATTTTTTTTCGTTATATAAATCCTTTTATATAAATCCGTATTTTATATTTATTTAGCTTTTTTATAAACGTATATTTTTTTTTAATATTTATTTAATGTTAATAAAATATTTTTAGGCAATTTTACTAAAGAGTATAAATTTGAAAATTTTGCGTAAAAGATTTTTTTTAATTTTTATAAAAATAACTTTAAATTATATTTTTCGTTTTAGGCTTTTTATAATTTTTTTTAGAAATAGGCCGTTATTTATAGTAATAAACAATTTATAAGTATTAATATTTAATATATTAATTACTTGTTTATATTTATAAATATTCCGAATAATTTAATTAACGTTTTTAAAGTTACTAAAACGGTTTTTATCGTTATTTAACGTTAATAAGTTAAAATAGAAAATATATAAACCACCTTTACCTTTACCCTTTTAAGTTAAAGTTAATTTTAACTTTTAAATTAATTTCAAGGTTTTATCTAGGGCCTTTAAAATATACAGCTTAAGGATAATCTTTTTCGAACGTCCTTTTTTACGTTTAACCCGCTTTATTTTTTAATCCATATCGTTTTTTAAAACGACATTATTATTTTTATTTTTTATTTTTACGTTTTATTTCTAACAATATCTTAAACGTTTCTATACGGGTTATAAAAATAATCGGATAATATTTTTAAAGTTAAAAGGTTTACCTAATTTTTTCAAGTTTTCGTAAATAATAATATACGGTGTTATAAGTAACTTACTACTTTTTAATAATTATATTTTATAGTAATATATCCCTTAATAACTTAGCAGTATTTTTTTTAATTTATAAGTTGTTAATTTTTTTAATTTAGTCCGATAAATTTTACTAATTAGAATTATATACCTATTACCGAGAATTCGGAAATAACCGTTATTTAATTTATATAATTTATTCGATTCGAATACGTTTTTAAAGTATTTAATTAGTATTATATCCTTTACCGTAAACTGGCTTATTTTATTAATAATATATATTAATATTTTTATTTACGTAAAGGTTATACGCGTTTTATCTTATAAAAATTATATTTTTCGTTTTGTAATTTCGTTTTAATACCAAATATATACGCTAAAAATTATTAATTCGATATTTTTTATAACGTAAAAGTTTTTAATTATCGTTATACCGAATTTTCTGTTATTATTAAAACGTAGGATTTATATTTTTTTATATTTACCTTTTTCGTTTAATAATAACGTTTTTAAACGTTTTGCAATTTACGTAATATACGCATATAAATTTTATTAAATTTTATTTTTATTTTTAAATAAATAATACTTTTTATAACGTAAAAAGTTATTTATAAAAAAATTAAAATAACCCTTATTTTTAATATTAATGAACTTAATTAACTTTATATTATATTAAATATTTTTTTTTGTATATTTTTCTCGTTTTTAAAAGTTTATAAACGGTATTTTCCGTATTTTTTTTTTCGTTATATACCGTATGCAAGGTCGTTAGGTTCAAACCGTATTATCCAGGCTAAGTCAAAAACACGAAGTAATTACACTAATAATTAATACGATAAATACTTTACCTAATATTTTCGAATACGGTAATTATTAATAGTTTTTACGGTAATAATAAATTATACGTTTCGGTTACGAAAAACCTTATCCCGAAACCGATTATTACGTAATACCGATAAGTTTCGACTTTGATAAACTTTATACCTTTTAACTAATTCGGTAAGGGGAATTTTCTAAAACGTAATAATTTAGGAAATGTTAAGTTTTTCGCGGTAAACTTTAAATCCGTATAAGATAGTTACTTTATAACCCTTTACCAGTCCTACGATTAAAAATATTAAATGTTAATTAGGAAAAAAAATTAGGAACTTTAAACCAGTTACCTTTAACCTCGATCGATTTTACGATACCTTTTCGAATCCTTATTAATTAAAACAGCTAAAATATACCAGGTAATTTTTATTATAAAATACCGGTATTCCGTAATTATAAAGTCTTTATTGAAAACGTTTTTTTTAAAGTTTTTAAATTTAATAAAATTTTAAAATAAACCAAAAATATCGATACTTCCGTTAATTTAACCGATTTTTCCTAAAAAAATCAGATTTTATTCTTAATTTTCGGATACGATTTAATTTATATAAATAAAAGTAATTAAAAATTAAACGACTTTATAATAAAAAATATCGACCGTATAAAGGAATTATTAAGAAAGTTGGATATAAGCGGCAAAAGGTTTAAAAATTTCGAAGTTTAATTTTTAATTCGATATAAGGAGGATTACGAACGATAATTTATCCGGCTGTTCCAGATTACGAAAACCGTTTAAAATTCGGTTAAGAATAGTTGTCGATAAGGGCATGATAGGGCAGTTTGAAGTTACCTTAGAGTAAGACGTCTGTAAGAAGGTTAGGGCTTGGTGAAGCTTAGCAACCGATATTACAATTTTTTCATTTGTTTAATTTTGTTCCACGGTTACGTCTTCTCTAGGGAGACGTTATATATCGTATAAAAAATATTTTTTATATCGTTAAGGTTTAAATTTATCCCCGTAAACCTTTTAATAATTTATATTAATTGTTTAGTACTGGGGTAATAAAAATAACGGTATTAAAAAATAATTTTTTTTATAACTTTATCCGTTATTAAGATTTTCCCGTTTTTAAAAATATTTAAAAATACGTATTTTAAGTTATTTACTAAGCTATCGCCGTTTTCCTTATTAAATACCTTCCTTAGTACGAATCCTTATTAATAATTTTTATTATTTATTAAATTTAAGGCTTTAATAATAAATTCCGGTTTTCCGTAAAGTTATAAAAAAAATCTTTTTTAAAAGATATTAATCGTTAATAATTAAATCTTATTAAAATTTATTAAGGCGTTACGATTTAGGTAATTTTTTTTTTATAAAATATTTTCCCGGAAAATACTTTTAATGGAAAGTTGTTAATATATAACGTATACCTAATTATAATTTCGTTTTTATCTTTATTAGGCCCTTTTAAAAGTTATTTAACGATATTAATAAAAATAGTAATTACGGGTTTTTTATTCGTTATAATTTAGATTTCCTTAAACTTAATATTTATTATAATTTTTTTTTAAAGTCGTTAATATTATTTATAATATTAACGTTCGCTTTTAAATTTTAAAATAACTTATTTAAATTATTCCCGTAAAAGAAGTAAACGTATAAAAACATAGCGTTTTTTATAATAATTCCTTTAAGGCGTTTATCCTTTTGTAACTTTAAACAATCAGTTACTTAAACTTTAATGCATTTATTTATTAAAATTTCCTAGGCTCTAAAGCGTTCCGCCACTAAAGCTCCCCGGGCTTTAAGGCGTTTAGTTACTGGAATTCCCTGAGCTGTTTTTTAAATTATCTTATCGTACTACTGCATAAGGTTTTCCAGCTGTTATTTTTTAACGCAAGCGTTAAAAACTTTTCCGTTTAATCGGTATAGATTTTTCAGGCCGTTAGGAATAAATTACTTTTCGTTCCTGTTGCCGTTATAGGCGTTATAAAAGTTATTATTTTGGTTGTTTTATTTATTATTACCTTGGCGTTAATTACG
>QJNZ01000183.1:0-128084 GCA_004155055.1 Monosporascus sp. CRB-8-3
GGGGGGGGTATCCGTTGCGGGGCGTGAGGCCCTGCTGGATGTATGTTTGGGTTCTTGGCGGTTACCGTGATGACATTGTTGGAATCCGTGCTGTCGTACTGAAGCGGAATCACTCCCCACTGCGGCGCAAGTAGTCAGTAATTGCCCATAGAATCATGTACCCAAAACAGTAGTGCAGGAGTGGTCATAACATGGCTTAAGCCACCGAGTTTATCCGGTCAGCTGAATGAAAGCTTTGATTTTCTCCTTGAGAGCATGAATGGGTGGAAGGAACAAGGACAAACAGCAGAACCAGATACCACTTACGGTGGCTGATGGTATATTGGGCACAGTGGGATCGAGTGAAGCCGTGGCTTCCGCCCAGAGGATTGTGGCCGGAGACACAAGTAGATATGGCAACATACTAATGGGAAAATGGCAGGAGGAACTATGTTTTCTGAGTCTCTCCCTATGTCTTAGGATTAGGAAGGACACCAGCAGTCTACAGCACCGGGACCGAACGTCGGGGCTTGAAGCCAGTGTTTTCAGAAATATAGCACGTCGAGACAATCGTAAAGTACTCCATCCGTATTATCGTTACCGTAGCAGCAAATCAGCCCATTGAGTACGGCTGAAATGAAAGGCCGAGCATTTTTGACGTACAGAAATGGGTATAATCGACGGGTTGAGTCGACGAAATGCTACAGCAATTCACGGGGTTAAAAGGAGTCGGAGTCCGACATTTTGCATCCAGCTGCCCGGTTTATCCAGGTAAGACAACAGTAACGTACATACGACTGCTATGGTAGCAAGAAGGTAGCGGGCAGGAAGCAGGTAAAACGTAACACTGGAGAGTTGACGGTATGAATCGTGCCAGAGTCTCGTAGTTACTGAGACTATTGGCTTTTAGAAGAGTGACGGATGTTAGACTTTCACCGTACTTAATAATCTACGTATGTACCTTGGGCTAACTTTCGAATCGTGGTAGTGGCGGGCATAAACCCGGGAAAGTTAGCACGATCACCGTCGATGCTATTCTCGTCCCAGGTCTCAAGTTAGAGCAAGGGCAGGCACTCACTTAGCAGCGCCGTATCTTCATTGTTGAATTTGGCCCGCATAGCCAGAGACCGGATGGCTGCGAGAAAGTTTTCAAGATGGTGAGGATATGTTATCCCCCTCGCCTGCTGCCATCTAGGTATCTGTCCCTGGTTGGTACGGAGGCGTTCGGCCTCTAACAGAACATGACACGTAGATGGCTACGGTCTCTAGCTCGATGCTATCTTTCAAGGACTCTGGCTGGATTGCGTCGACCACTGCGATTCCCTCATCTCCGATGCCGCGGCCATGTGGCGGTAGGTCCCGATAGAATATCCGGCTGGATGCCTCTCTCCATCTGCGTTATACCTAAGCAGGGAGAGTCAGGGCCGTATTACCGAAAGAGATCTCCGTCCTCTCAGTAGTCTTCTCGGACTCGTCGCCTTTGGTCCCTTTGTCTGAAGGACCCAACAATCTACTTGTCATGGGCATGCATACTTGAGGCACCTATACCCTAGCCAAGGAGGCTGAATGAGCTGAAGTGTAAGGCTACCCATGGGATACTGGATATTAGTCTCTAAGAGGTGGTCGTGGTTGATATAGAGCGTCAACCCACAGCGACGCGATCTGCGCGGTCGTCGGAGGGCACGCATCGCGGCCTCGGGGGTCGTCGCTACCAAGATGGGGCCCGATTCATACTAAATGCGTCTGTTAAGTGGCAGGTCTTCCGGAATGAGAGAACTAAGAGCCTCAACGAAGTGCATAGTCGAGGGAGACCGTCTGTAAGTACATTGGTATCGCTTCGTTGGCGCCGCCACCGGAACGAGGTAAGGAAGAAGTAGGCTTTGGAATATTCTCGGCAAGCCACATGTAGCGCCTTCTATATCTTCGGCTTAGAGCTGACTGGCAGGGTACTCGTTCCGACTTATGCACAAAGAGGCCGGGCTCCACCCGACGGCGACAGAAATTGAATCTGCCACGTTTTATTGTGCTATCATTGTGTCTCGCATAATTGTGACGCCCCCTTCATTAGTTAGCATATTTCCGCCGGGGCTGTGCAACGAAGGGTGTATAGCAGTGTATCATTGTAACCTCCGAGGTATATCTCTCCCTCTCTCATAGGTCCTGACGTACATACCGAACATAAAAGCCGTCCGCAACCGGCAGGTTGATATCCCGCAAACCATCAGAATTCCGAGGCAACCCCATCGAAAGAGGAGCGGGTCTTGCTACGCCCACACTACAGTAGAGACTAGGGGTCGCACCCCAGCCCTTGCTAGTAGGCTTAGTAAGATATCGTGCGGGCTCCCATTCGCCCAAACTGCGGATGCTATACCAAAGCGGGCAATTGCGGGATTAGACGGTGGAAGACAAGGGGCAGGGGTGGGCCGGGGAAGTGGAGAACCGACCTCAGAAGCCGCGGATGTGCGTCTTCACTTCTTCAGCGATGCGGAATGACGCCACGTCGCACTGCGCAGGAAGCTCTACATAGCTGTGTACCTAAGGGCAACCCTGAACCGGGATCCCCGACCGGGCATTCCTGGCAGGGCCCAGCTACTGTAGCTGTGTCGTGGTGTGGGCTCGGCGATGGGCACTGGAATTCCTCTCGTATTTCAATCCTGCGGTGAGCCTAAGCTTCACATACATCTAGGCGTCGCTGTTCTTGGATTCATCCTTTGGAGTGCTTGTTTCCGGTCGCAGTAGAAGCTTCTCCTCGCGGATAGCAGCTGACAGCGAGTTGCGAAGATGGTGTTCACGCCTCCAGCATGGGTTCCGACGCTCCCGTTCGGTAAGTACCCTACTCACCTACTCACGCCCGGTTGGGACGACGGACCGGCCTCCAGTCGATCTCTCGGTGAGCAGTCGAAGAAACAGCGGCGGCGCATGCTTACCACCTCTTCCCTGCAGATCCCCCGGACTCGATCCCGCTCCACGAGTTCTGGGGCGACGAGAGATACGGCAGGGTGCCGTTCGAGAAGTCGCGGAACCCATTCACATGCGGGCTCACAGGGAAAACCTACACGAACGCCGAGATGAACCTGCGCTTCGAGCTGCTGGCGCGGGCGCTGGCCGCGCGGCTGGGATGGCACCCGAACCACGAGACGCCCTGGGATAAGGTGGTGGGGGTCTTCTCGTTCAACTCCGTAAGTTTGGCTCGGCAGCAGCAGCAGCAGCAGCAGCAGTTGTAGTTGTGTGTCTGCTAGCTACCTAACGTGATTTACTTCTTTGATTCGGGGCCAGAGAGTCTAACGGACAAAAATGAAAGATCGACTACATCATGTCGACATACGCGGTACACCGGCTCTCGGGCATCGCGACGCCGGCCAACGCCATGTACTCGCCGTCGGAGCTGGAGCACCAGCTGCGCTCGTCGGGCACCAAGGCGCTCATCACCTGCGTGCCGCTGCTGGAGACGGCGCTGAAGGCGACGCGGGCGGCCGGGATCCCGGACGATAGGGTCTTCATCATGGATGTGGCGGGGGAGACGGCCGAGAGGGTCCCGTTTAAGACGCTCGACGACCTGATCGCCGAGGGCCGCGCCCTCCCGGAGCTGGAGCCCCTCGCGTGGACGAAGGGGCAGGGGAGCCGGCAGGTCGCCTATCTGTGCTACTCGAGCGGGACGTCGGGACTTCCGGTGGGTAAATTCGCGGGCACGAAATGAACAGAAATCTTCGGCTCAAGAATCGTGCTGACGACTTCGGGCGCAGAAAGCGGTCATGGTCTCGCACCTAAACGTCATCGCGAACGTCATGCAGATCCGGTGGCACGACCAGCCGGCGAGGGCGAGGCGCGGGGTCGAGACGCAGGTGCACATGGCGATGCTCCCGCTTAGCCACATCTACGGGCTAGTAGTCGTGGCCAACACCGGCATCTACCGCGGGGACGGTGCCATCGTGCTCCCGCGGTTTGAGCTCAAGACGCTGCTCGAGTGCATACAGAGATACAAGGTCAACATGATGCACGTCGTGAGTTTCTCCTCGCCTCTCCGGCGAACAATATTTCGAATCGCTCAACCCTCAGCTGACAATTTTCTTTTCCGCCGCTAGGTGCCGCCCATAATCATCGCGCTGCTACGCAACGCGGAGCTGTGCGCCAAGTACGACCTGAGCAGCATACGTCTGCGTAAGCAATTTTCTTTGTTTCATCCCTCTTATTTCCCGACTACTCGCCTAATTAAACAGAACGGACGATTACTAACTCCGGATGTCGCAGTCTACACGGGCGCGGCGCCCCTGGGGGCGGAGACGCACGGGGAGATGCGGCAGGCCTTCCCCGGGTGGGAGGTGGCGCAAGGCTACGGCATGACAGAGACGGCGACGGTGGTGTGCAGCACGAGCGAGGACGACATCGTGGTCGGCACGTCGGGGTCCCTGGTGCCGCGCACGCGGGCGCGGATCGTCGACGAGGAGGGGCGGGACGTCACGGAGCACGGGAGGCGCGGCGAGCTCCTCGTTCAGTCGCCCTCAGTCGTGCTCGGGTACCACAACAACGAGAGGGCGACCGCCGAGACCTTCGTGTTCGACGATGATGGCGGCCGCTGGATCCGCACGGGCGACGTCGCCGTCGTCTCGCGGTCGCCCGCGGGGTACGAGCACTTCTCGATAGTCGACAGGATCAAGGAGCTGATCAAGGTCAAGGTATGCGCTGAACGAACAACGCCTTCCCCGCTCCCTCAATTTCGTCTCTAGGGCTTTCTTTTATTGATTTGACTTCTGAAGGGTCACCAAGTCGCGCCCGCCGAACTCGAGGCCCATCTGCTCTCGCATCCCGCCGTCGCCGACTGCGCCGTAATTCCCGTCCCGGACAACGGCGCGGGCGAAGTGCCCAAGGCGTTCGTCGTGAAGTCCGCCTCGGCAGCTTCGAGGCACGACGAGGAGGTCGCCAGGGATATCTGCAAGCACGTCGAGGAGCACAAGGCGCGCTACAAATGGTTGAAGGGCGGCGTCGAGTTCATCGACGTGGTGCCCAAGAGCCCGAGCGGGAAGATCCTCAGGAGGGTGTTGAAAGATATTGAGAAAGAGGCGAGAAAGGTTAAGGGGCCGAAGTTATAATGCCGCCGCAACTGTACCATTAGCTTGAGCGCATTTTCTGTAGATATAGGCTCGCTGTAGGAGGTTGGGTGAGAGCCTTATACGACCATAACATGTAAGTAAAACGGAAACACTTCAGTTGCCACTAGCCACGATATTCACGTTCCTAAGAAAGAGTATTGTCATGTAATGGCACGCAATGCCCGAAAATCACTCATGCATTCGTTCGTGCTACCGAAAGAAGTCGCCAGCGCCTATCCGCGGTATCCTGGTATCATTGTGATTTCCATATTTCACTCAATTACGCCTTGCCTTTCTTCTCGAGGGTAGCCTCCTCATCGGCTTGGATCTCGGCATCCATCTTCGCGCCCCTCGACGGCTCGTTGCCATGTAGCTTGGCCTGCATCGAAGATTAGCGGATCTGTCAAGTTGATATAACTGTTAACTCGAACACTTACAGGCAGCGTAGGATCCCTCTGAGTAGCCTTGGCTTCCTCGCTCTGTGGCTCGTCCCGGTCCGACTTGCGCTGGGATATATTAGTCCATGATTCCGGTCCCGGGAGAGAAAGAAGGAAAGTCCGAAGTGCGCACCTCCTCGTTGGCTAGACGGTTGGCGATTGTCCGCTCATCCTCTGCAAGAATCAGTCAGCACGAGGCTCCCCTTGTAGGTATCTATTGGTTAGAAAGCCATACTGGAGTCATTAGGCTGGTGGGAATTCTCCTGGCCCTGCTCGTAGTCTGGACGAGTCGGGACCTCGGAGTTCTTGTAGTTGCGCTGGTCGCCGGCCTCGTAGGCCTTTCTGTTGCCGACGTTGGATTGGGAGGACATTTTGCTTGTGGTATTTTTGGGCTATTTTAGTTCTGACTTGATGAATTGTTGTTATGGAAGTTGTAAACAGTGAATGCGAAGACTTGTGAGTAGGTATGTGAAGGAAACCATAATGTGCTGTACCTATTGGTTTTATAGCAGGTAGCTGTCCTTGCCTAGCTACGTCATAAGTGAGAAGAATGCCCCTCCAACAGGTCAATTGCCCTTAAAATGGATAATCAATATCAGTCCGCCCCACCTCGGTACCTGAGTGATCACCGCAATACCGCTAATCCTACGTCCGATGGCATCAAGGCCTCTCCGAGACTTTGCGCTGTCTACATACAGTGAAGGTGTATGTAAAGTACGTCATAGACCCCAGGTGGATCTGCAGTGAGTTAACGACTGCAGCTGGGTTCCTGGAAATAGTGGGGTATGCTTGGCACGGGGCGCAGGGACGACCTGGGCTGATTAGAAGCAGCTGTCATCGGCTCGGGAAACTGGCAGCATCTGACAGGTGACACCTGGGGTAACGACAATCCCGAAAATTTACGTGAGAGCTTCAAGTGGGCGTTACTTTGAACAGCGACGACCTACCGACACAAAGCAGTCCCGACCACCGCCCACCATGTCGCAGTTTCGAGCCAAGAGGCTTGATATTGGCTGCTTTGTCAATATCAAGACCATCCGAGATCACTCCAAGCGGAAGGCATTCGCTCAGTTCGAGCCCGAAAGGTCAGCCGGTTCCGCCCGACCCTAGAATCTCCCATGATATCCCCGACAAGCCCGTGAGGCGAATAGCCTCATCGAAATAAGATCTAACAAGCTTTGCCGCTGAATAGACAAGCCCTCCGCTATATCGTCAGAAACACCACCCTCCCCCAAAGAACACGAGCCGAGGCCCAGCTCCAGTTGACGCAGATGCACTGCTACACGCGGCCGACGCAGATCCGGGGGCGGTGTCTGCTCGGAGGCAAGGGGAGAGGTATCCTCCGCGATTTTAAGCTTTCAAGAGTAAGAACATACCAAGCATACGGCTGCTATTATATCCAAGTAGCTATCTGTTAACTCTTTTCATAGTACAACTTCAGAATGGAAGCTCTTGCGGGCAATATTCCTGGTGTGAAGAAGGCCAGTTGGTAGAGGGACAGAAACCATGAAGAACCCATTATGATTATGCCTCGAGGATATTGCCTACCGGCGTCGCGGTCTGCTGCGATTGTGAGGTATTCGATAGCCTGGGGCTGCTGTACTATATGTATAAATATGCATGAGGACAAGGGCCAGTCCATCTTGATGCGGATCAGGTTAGACGTGCTTCATCGGAACGATTACCTGAATATACCAACATGATTTCTGGCTCAAGCGCGGTTAACACCCTGAATACAGGTGCAAGTGTATAAATTACGTGGATAGGTAAGTATGTATGATGGCATGTTTTATGTTTTGATCCTCCCTCGCCTGCAGCTTTCCCTCACATGCTCAGCTTGCAAACGCTACCGTTTGTCCGTCTGCAACCCTGCAACTTCCTTCTAAATCCTCTTGATAACCAGGAGAATCAGAGACCGCTTATCCGGGCTGATTCATTTTGGAGATATCTACACCAGCCCGCCAAGGAGGGCAGGCCAGAAGCAATATCAAGACAGACCACGAGTGCTTCACGATCTCGCGCTTAAGAAGGCCTATTCATTGCGCATTTTCTACTTGAACACATAATACATATTGCGACCGGTTTTCATCTCTAAGCGTGAGTTTATTCATCACATGGCCGCCTAGTTGAGCGCTGCTTCCACCTCATCATCATCGTCGTCATTTTCAACTTTCCGCACTCACCTCATTTCCACCCGGGGGCTCAACTCATCACCAATACAACCAGCATAGTAATACCCCAACTGCTTGCCAACATCCACACAAAGATGTTCAGACGAAAGTGGTCCGGTCTCCCGGCAGACCCAGCTTTCCCTTCCGACCTAAAGAAGCTCGGGTAGGTAACTAAGCGCTCTCGTCCCCTCCTACATCAGCCCGCTGATTCCTCGCAGCTACTTCATCAACGAGGATGACGAGGTCCGGTCCATCGAGAACCCCGATTGCTACTTCAAGTACTTCCTGAGCCGCAACGAGCGCTACAACGAGCGCCAGCGCTTCGCCATGAACCGTAAGCCCCACCTCTCACTTCCACCGATCACTCTGTCGTCTATGAATGAGCCGAGTCGCCTTATAGACAGAATGACATGCGTTCTATATTATTCTGACCTCACCAACAGAGGCCCTCGAGGAGGAAATCCACAAGCGCCTCACGAACCTCGGGCTGAAGAAGGTCCCCCTGCCCCTCGGCACGCCAACAACAACCGACGACGGCGCCACCGCGACCACCACCGTCCCGAACGTGCCGATCTTCGTAAGCGCCGACATCTCGCAGAAGTCGCGCGTAGTCCTGGTCTTCGGGGAGTCTTTCCAGGACCTGGGCGTGCTCGCGCACCGCGTGGTCGGCGGCCCCGGCGGCGTGAACAAGGGGTCCATGGTATCGGTCGTCACCTCCCTGCAGCGGCAGCGCTCGTCCCCCGCCGACGCCGCGGCGCCGGGCGTAGTCCTCGCCAACACGGGCCAGCTGCTGTGGTGCCCCTCGGCCGGGCGCGCCCTCACGCGGCACGCCTTCGACGCCGCGCCCATGAAGAGCGCCGTGCACGACGGCCGGCTCGTCGACGAGCGCCGCAACCGCGTCCCCGGCAACCGCGGCGTCGCCGAGCACGTGCGGTACGTGTTCGAGAGCGTGGTGCCCGCGTTCGTGGACCCGAGGAGAGAGGCCCGGATCGATGTCGTGGCCGTCGGCGACGCCGCCGAGGCCGTCGAGAGGTACCTCGATGGGGAGGCGGCGTGGGCGCGCTGGGGCGGTCGCGTCAGCTGCTTTGCGAATGTGGGCGGTTACTACCCCGCCTGGGAGCTGAAGTGTGAGGGTTTCAAGCAGTTCTTAAGAGAAGTGAGTTCCACCCTCTCCCCCCTATCATATCTCCTTTTTCTAGCATTCCCTACCCATTTATCATCCCGCCTTCCGTTCCCATCCCCTAAACCCCGTATCTTCCTTTCCTCTACCGACGTCGTAACCACGCACGCAAACTCACTCCATCTCCCAGACTGACCCGCTCCCCATCCGCAGAAAGCGCGCTCCTACGTCCCCTCCCTGGAGCCGCTCAACACGGTCCTCTCGGGGCCCGACGGCAACCCCCACACGACGGCGTTCACGGCCCTCGGCAGCCCCGTGTTCAGCGGGGGCACGCCGCACTTCACGGAGCTGCTGCTCGTCGAGGGCGGGTCCGCCGTCCTCGACTTCCTGCAGGAGGTCGCGCTCTCCCCCTCTCCTGCCGACTACCGCAACCCGGAGTTCCACGTCTCGTACCGCGACCTCCGCGCCGACGACCGGGACGGCGAGTATTGGACCGACTGGCAGGACCCCGCCGTCGCCGACCGGATGATGCCGACCGTGGAGGTCTCCGCCGCCGCTGCTGCTGCGGAGAAGAACGGGGAGGAGAAGGGGGGCGGTGGGAGAGCCTACCAATGCCAAGGGGCACGAGGGTGAGGGTGGTGGCGGCGAGCGCGTAGTGGGAGTGGTCAAGGACGAAGCCGAGTCCGAGAGCGAGAGCGCAGGAGACAAATTGGGTGAGCGGCGCCCCAGCGACTCCGGAGGTGTTCGGGAGGGGAAGAAGAAAGCCGAAGTCGAGACTGCGTCTGGAGAGCCGCTCGCGGGAGATGAGAGCACGGACGAGGAGCTGCGGGCTGCGATGGAGAAAAAGCTCGTGATGGGTGGGATCTGAGCGCTCTTCTGCTTCAACCTTCAGAGCATATACGAGCCGCATTATTTCCCGCAGCAATGCGTAGACATCCCTTATTTGGGCCCAATGTGGCCGGGTGGCCCTAAGTTAGCTAGCAGAAATGGCGCGCGCGAATTTTACTGAAGAATTCCAATTAACCATCGTCCTACATATGAGCATTGCCACCTAACGTAGACATGAACGCCGCAGCACCACCCAAGCTGAACAGTAACGTCAGGTACATCGGGGGCACGAGAACGAGCGGGAACGCGTAACTTCAACCATGTAGGTATTTACTGGCACATGTCACCTCATGCTAGGTTCCTGAGGATCCGATCAATCCCACGGAACCCAGCGCCGCGCCTCACTTACGCCCAGAACATGGCCCCGAGCCCCGTCTTCGGGGCCTCCATCTCGTCGAGGAGCTCCTGGGCCCTTCTCGTCCTCTCCTTGACGACCTGCTCCTCGGCGGCCCACCTGCCCGTCTCTTCTTCCGCCCTAGGACTGCCGGCGCCCCACAAGCCCAGCCAGCCCGATGACCCGCCGCTCTTTGCGGTGCCCTGCTCCCTCTCCTCCCGCGCGAGCCGGCCCGCCATCTTGGCCCAGTTCCGCAGCCCGGCGTCGAGGCACTCCCTGCACGTCTTCCTGGCGGCGGCGGCGCGCCCGGCGTCCCTGCCGCTGCCGCCGCCGAGCTTGTGTAGCTGCTCCTCGGCGAGGTCGACGGCCTCGCGCGTCCAGGCTAGACCATCCTCGCGGCCCTTGCCATTGCTCTTGCTGCTGGCGTAGATGATCTCACCGATGTACAGGTCGAGCCCGGCCTCCTCGCAGAGCTCCCCGGCGTCCCGCGCGGGCGGCGCCTCGCCGTCGTCCGGGGGCGGCGGATACTCGGGCTCGAAGATGATGCGCTTCGCGACACCGACCAGGTTCTCCGTCGTCCAGGGCGAGGAAGAAGATCGCGCCGAGCCGGTATGGGAGTCGTCCGCGGGCTGCTGCACGCTCGGCAGGGAGCGGCGCGCCCTGAGTATCGATATGAGGATGGGGAGGGCGGACGAGACGTCTCCGTTGCGGGCCTTGTGGGCGGCTAGCGCTGTGAGGCTCGTAAGGAGGTTGGCGGACGGCTTGCGCGCGCCTTTGTCGTCCTTGAGGACGTACGTCCTCTCATCGTAGATGGGGGAGTTCGGCAGCGAGCTCTCGTTGGCCAGGGACAGCGCCCACTCGTACATCCTGGCGGCCGCGTCGGGCGCGCCCTTGAAGTCGAGCCAAGATGCATACTCGAGCGCGGCGTCCATCTTCTGCTTCGGGGTGAAGCCCCGGGTGGCCAGGATCCGCATATAGAAGATATCGGGCGGCTCGAAGGCGCGCTCGCAATCCCTCTCGTGCGGGGCGCTCGGCGACCCGTGGGTGATGGGCTTCGGGTTCGGGTTCGACGGGCCCAGGACCTGGTCGGCCGGGAATACGAGGCGGCGCGTCGTGTCGACGACCTGGTCGTCGAGGTGCTCGGCGGCCTTCGCGCACAGCATCAGGGCCTCGTAGTAGCCCCTCCTCCACGGTTCGCTCTTGGCCGACAGGTCGTATCCTGGCTTGCCGATACCCTCGATCCACGCACCGCCCTCCATCAATTCCTGCAGGTCCGCGCCCTCGATGTTGGGATCCTCTAGCCTCTCCAGGACGTTCTTCGCGTAGTTTCCGATCTGCACCCAGTCCGTATAGGGTACGTCTGTCCGTTCCGGAGCCCACTTGGCCAGCCTGAAGCGCATCCGCGTGAGGAACCCCCACTCGTGCGGCGTCGGGTATCTTCGCTCGAGCCATTCCTGCTGGACACTCCAGTACGCGACGACGGAGAACCCTAAGATGGACCAGAAGTACACCGTGTACTTGCTGGCCATTAGCATCTCATACGCGAGCCATCTCTTCCGCTCGGTCGTGAGATACCGGAAATGCTGGTTTCTGGCTAGCGGGGAGGAGAGGAACGGGAGCTGTGGGCGGATATGTGATGCGAGGTTCGTGTGTCCGGTGAATAACCGGCTTGCACCGGGAGATCTGAGGGGTCGCCGGACGAGGAGTCTTCGGCCTAAGGCGCGCAACTGTTGCATCTTGGGCGTGGTCGGGGAGTTTCTTTGAGAAGCTCAAGGTTCAATCTGGGCCGGTCATGATGCAGCCATCACACTGCGTTCATCGTCAATTGCTTTCCCTCTCAGGTTATTTCAATCACGCTGGCGCCAGAAATTGAGTGACCTCATTCTCGAAGTGAAGTTGAACTTTGAATGCGATAAGACCCTTTGCGATAGCTCCAGCTTATCCTTTGCTATTCGCTTATCAAGGCCATTAACACTCTTAGAACGATATTGCTGTAAATTGCATACTAATCTCTTTATATTTATCGCTTAATACAATAACATCCAACCCGCGAAGGTCGCCAATGGCTGTTTGGGGTCGACTGGACCACGTGTTGCAAATTGGATGAAAATGTCTGGCATCACAGCTGTCATATTCTGTTGTCGTCACGTTACTCTACAACCATACAACCCAAACTTACCGATGATCATACCGCTCTCTTCTTGTGTTGGTTAGAGCAGCCTGATGGGAGCATCTATCAACTATCCCATTTTCGGTCTTTCGGGAGTCCACAGAGAAGAGGTTGCCTCGTCCTTGATATCGGAGCCCATCTCCAACAGATGCCTTTCCGTGCTTTGGCGCACTGCCCTTCGATCCTTGACCGCAACTGCCGGGAATTGCGTGTCAACCGGGCTTGAAAACCCGCCCCATGGCTGGGAAGCTTTGTTCAAGATGATCTTAATCTTCTCGTCTCTTGATCTTGGCATGTAAGCGCTGACGTTGAGATGCCTCGCCGCATCCGTATTTGGCAGGGAGAGAATCGGCTGGATCTGTTCGGCGCTGTTGCTTACCCGGGTCAAGCTGACACCGGAGTGCAAAGGCTCCGCGAAAGAAACTTCGAGGCGCTGAAAAGATTGGTCACCCTGCGAGTTACGATGCAGACGGACTTGCCCGGAATGCAGCCCAGTGTTGTAGCTGGTCATGTTGCCAATGTGCCCCTCAGAGATTCTAACGGTCCCTAGCCCGCAGGGCATATGATGAGGTTGGAGAGCTGCAGCGTCTCTGTATGTCGAGTTCCCCCCAATGGATATGACTTTTGGATGCGCATGTCCGTGCCACTTGACAATGAGCTGAGTGCCGCAGTCGGAGAAGCTCAAGTTATCCACCGCTAGATCGTCGTCATTCATGTATATAGCTGAAATCGATTGATCTGGACTTCACGATCAATAAAGTTGAAACGGGTAACAACACTCGTTTAAGGGGCGCTCTCACCGTCTCGAAAGTTCCAGATAGCAATTTCGTGGCTATTCTTAGAATCGAATCTGGACCCATGCAGAGCCAAAATCGGCAAGCTCGGGTGCAATTTCCATCCGTTGAATAAGCGGTAGGCTCTTGGCGAAGTTCGACCCAACTGGCTTAAAAACGTACACGAGGTTGCCGTGGGACAACCCGAGATCTCAAACACTGCCAAAGTGGCAGCGATGTTGCTCACACCAGTGGGGAAGACCGAAATGCCCATTGTGTCGTGATAGAGCAGGTACCTACTACACTCACTGAATTCGAATCGAAACGTGTACGGCAATGGTCTCTGTGATAATTGCTCGGGGCCGGCTCCTAATTGGAGCTCTTTAAGCCAGATGGATCTCAGTCCGGCGTTAAAATCCAACTGCACGGTTGTTGATTGGTAGCTGGGGGCTCCGGATGGTAGCTCAGAGGCGCAAATCCTATACACCGTCCGCAAAACCATGAAGATATCCAGGTTATTGGGATTCACGAGAGCTGGAAATGTGATATTCAACCGCGCTCTGAGCCGGTCTGCTTGTTCAACGTGATTCAAAATACCCCGATGATCGCCGATCTTCCGTAAGAAATGCTGAACCTGAAGCCAGACTTCTTTATGTTCCAGAGGAATTATCTGATCTGTTTGGGGTTGCGGTACTTCCTGTGTAATATCCCACAGCTGGTATCGGGCAACCCAGCCAGTACAGGCTTGCGACAGGGGCGAAATGTCTCTCGCTTGTTCGACAGTTTGCCACGTATTTTCAAATTTTCTGTAGTTGTAAGTGGTTCCATACATCTAACAGGGCCAATAATGAGAATGCTTACTTGCTTGTCCAAATGCTCAAAACCCCAAGGCGCGTGTTTTGAGAGTCACTAGCCGAGACGGTGCACAAGGCCCTCCTGCTCTGTGACCATCCGATGGGCACCATAGGGGCCAATGAATTAACATCAACCGCCCTAGTCTTCAAAAACCACCGGGACATGGTGAAAGCAGTCACGTCGTGCCAGATATTCTCGGATGAAAGTCGCAACAAGTCTCCCCAGTCGTCGTCAAGTTTTCGAAGATCGCAAGATAGTTCCATGAGGTCGTCCGGTAATGTTGTGAAATCATCGGGATCCGAAATGAATGGCTGCTTTTGCGCCCATAACGCCCATGCGCTGATATTGGGGGGAATATCCGCTGCACATCGGGCCCCTCCAAGAAGATAGAGTGATTCGATCCAACACATGATGACCAACTCCTCCTCCATGAAATCCTTCAATGCTGCGAGGATTTCCTGTATCCTTTCTTGCAACGTGGCATGGGTACATTCCAGCTGTGCTGATTTGAGATGCGAGCTCCAATGACAGCTAGCATAACGCAGAAATGGGTGATCCTTGGTCAGACTACCCTTGTCTGCAGTCTTGAACAGATTTCCGGAATAAGGCCTCCGCGGGCTATATAGGCACATGTATCGAAGGCATGCTGCTGTTAGTTCCGCTTCAATCTCGCCTCTACACATGTAGAAGAAGTCATGACATGAAGACTGGAGACCCTGAAAGCCTTGATTCCTAGCGGAGTCAAACCGTTCCAGAAAGAAATCTTTAGCAGATCTGTGTATAAAGCGATAGAACTGAACTTCATGTGAATCTTTGCATAACTCGACCAGACTCGAGCATGCTAGAAGTATAGTCTCATCGAAAGAAGAAAAGCCCCCAACGAAGTCGTGCCGTGGAACTGAACTGGCTGTAAAAGTGTCAGGTTGACGAACGTAGTATGATGTGGTCAGAATATCGTGAAGTCCTAAAGCCTCCTGGAGATCACTCTTGGAAAATAAGAGCCAAGCGAAAACTTGTCTTGCCAACTCTCGCTGGTACGTTTCGGAAAGTCCAATAAAATTGATGATTCGGCAATACATCTGGTCGAGACTCTCTGGATAACGTAGGCTCTGGATATGCCGAAGGCGGATCAAGGGTGCGACATGGGGCGGAGCAATAATAGAGGAACGAAGGTATGAAAACATCAGTCTTGCCCACAAAAACATCCCGTCGGCGCCAGTAACCATGTGTTCGACGAGCTCACTTATATTGAAGGATGCATTTCGGGGTAGCAAATTCTCATTGGCGAGTCTCTTGACTCGAGGTTCACAATAACGCCGTATATCACAGCCGTTGAGCGTCGTATCAATCTGGATTGACGGAACTGATTCTTTCGTGGCCAATTGCATCATGCTCCAGATACTGGGACGACTGAATATCAACAGCTTCGCCGAGGAATTATGGAGACATGCATATAGGTCATCCAAGAAGTCCTCCATGGCTTCATTATCAGCACTGCATTCATCCACGCCGTCCAAGACGATGTAGATACTGCTGCAGTGATTAATGGTGAATTTCAAAAGATCGAAGATGAGAGCTGCAGGCGCCCTAAGCTGGGATTGGTTCTCAATAGCCATAGCGTAACTCAATGCTTTCACAATTTTGTCGTGCCCTGAGGTCTGCTGAAACAATTGTGCCAGCAATGCTCTATGTGCGTTCCCAGGATGGTTCATTCCGGGTGTGGAATTGCCGAAGAAGAAGTGAGCTACCACTGAGCTTTCCGTGGCAGTAGACGTTGAGGCAACGAGGTCATCGACAACTATACCTGCCAGCACCGACTTGCCACATCCAGGATTTCCTATGATAGTGTCAGAGAAGGTGATAGCAGCAAATTGAAGAGATGACTGATAACCTTTGACCCACAGGGCAGTCAAGTCCTCTCTCTCTTTCCATTCGACGAAACGATCGTGATGCAGAAGCCATCTGCCGGTGCCTGGGTCTCTGGCATCTCTGACCCGGTCCAACTCTTCAACGAAATGAGGCGGGTCAATGAACTTTAGTATGTCTCTGTGCGAGTAGCCTTGTGTGCATATGTTAGAGCCGGTGAGCAATGTTCGTTGAAAGAAGCTTACTCGAATCTACTCGGCTTTTCTCAATAATGGCTTGGTGTTTGGCAAGATCGTTCCTTAATTTCTCGGTTTCCCCTCTCGCGGCTTGTTCCAAAGCTGTGAGAGCCTGTCTAAGTTTGTCCACGTCTAGACGATTGCCGCGAATCTCGTCTCGAATCTCTTCAATCCCAGAATGCTGACCCTTTAAGACATTATGGGCTTCCACTGTGTGCCGAAATTGCAACAACTTGAGCTCCTCTGACACGATCGTCCGGTGGTGTGCCACCCTGTCTAGTATGTTCCGGAACTTAGAGTCGAAGGGCTGCCACATGAGTTGAGCGATGACTTGAGGCGTCCGTTTGATCTCTGTAGACTGTGTTTATAACTCTTTCGTCAAAGCTGTCATACCTTAGCACTCACTTCCAGTCTTGTTGGTGAATACAGTCGCTATGGCGCAAAAAAAGGAGAAGAGATCTCCATAAAAAGCGGCAACTGATGCTTTCAAACGTGTTGTCGCGTCATTACTGTCTCGCAGTAGTTTCAGCAGATCTGTGAACTGAGGCAGTGCATCTCCAAGTTCCGACAAGAGATCAACTAATCGTTCAAAGAAGCTCGTATAATTAGCTGCGAGCTAGGAAGTGCAACGACAAGTTAGTCATAGCTTAGCATATATTTTGAAATGTTCCATTCCGTGAGCTTTGGCTTCTACCTACTTGGAGAACGAGGCTGAGGCCTCCCCATGCGATAGCGGCCCATTCCGGATGGGACGCCACGATCCGGTCAACAATGCGAAAATAAGGCCGCAGGTTATCCGAAAACACTGAGATCTTTTCAATGACCCTAGCCCATGAAGCACGTTTAATGAAACGTGACTTGAACTGCTCGATACCCTCCAGCACCTTCTCTGGTGAACATAGCTGACTCAGGTGCTGGAACTGTGCCTTCTCCTCACTAGACAGTTCAGAAAGGAAGGACTCCTTTGCGCCATCAAATATAACATTTACGTCTGGGTGGGGCTGGCCGTCAGTTTCGGGCATTGCGTGACGATGAACAAGAGTTGCTTAATATGCTAGGGGTATTCGCAAATGACCATCAGTGGGGAAGTACAATGTAAGATCCCCTGATGATCGTAGGGGTTCCGTGTCGGCTTCTTTATCATGGGTTGTCAGAGCTGGTTCAAAGTGGGGGAGGTGGAAGGGTCGTAGAGGAGGATACTTTGGGCGTGTCTACAATGAATGGGGCGTAGCGGCCGCAAAGTGGCAGAGTCGCTGTACTTCACCATGTAATTTGCATGACAAATTATGGACTGTACGGTGGCATTTCCTTATATGGTCTGCTATAACACACCTGGCTAGCTGACAATATCTTACATATTCCCACTCAGCATTGCCACAAGCACATACATTTTAACGGGAACGCCTTTATAGCTGCGACGTAATAACCGCCGCATGCAACATTCTGCCATGGGCCTTCCAAAGGTAATTTTATATAGGAATAGCCCGTGGGCAAATCCGTTTGGCTGTACGGGTTTGATTGCTACGTCGCAGCTATAAGGCCGTTCCGGTCAATCAAATCCGGATCCGTCTTATGACTACGACGTAATAACCATAGCCCGTACGGTCGGAAAAATACTAAAAGGGTTTCCCCCATATATACAATATATATTTGGGAAACCCGTTATAGAATGGTCCCCTCGGGGAGTAGGCTGTTGCAGCCGGAGGGCATTTGTTAACACCGCAAGAAGTCCTTATAGATCGTTGAAGAGTAGGTAGTTACCGTAAATATGCGCTAAGGGGGCAGCTATCACCAGTATATCAGATGTTGCCCCGATGGACCCAATCACGAATCGTATACCTATACAGACGAATCATAGGCCCCAAGTCCCATCACTTTGTTCACAAATACCAATGTTAGGCACCCGAACGCCGAATAATGCTGCCAAACCATGCCATCCATACCGTATCCCGAATCCACAAAACCAGGAGCCGAGCCACGTCCCTTTTAGGGTTGATACGATTTCGGAAGATAGCGGCTCCTGAAAACATTGCCGATAGTCCCCTTAAGACTTCCTATGGTACCAGCGTCCCCCATCTTGCTGGCCAACGCCTCTTCTAACGCCGACTGGGTCACCGATGCATCTAGAAGCTCTTCTTAGCATCTGGGTCAAGTTGAATAAGAAGCGAAAGAACAAAATACCATCAAGATCACTAAAGCTGCTTCCCATGCTTGGGGCTCCATCGCTGTCTCTGGAGTAGCCTTTACCCTTGGCACTTGGACTGCGGCCGGACAGCTCTATGGTCCGACGGGGCGACACAGGTCCTCTAGGCTGATTCCCATCTGAAGCTCCATGCTCGACCGGTACGGCTGAGCTCGCAGAAGAGTCGGAAGTTTCGGAACGATGGATGTGCTCTCTAGGTAGCCGTCTAGCAAAGTCTCGAGGGTTGCCGCGCACGGTGGCACTTAAATCATGTTGCCCGCTTGTCGATCCGTCCGGCTGTGCTTTGTATGTCAAGAAGGCGGGCTCCGTATCTTCATCCTCGTCTTCTGCGAAGGACGCTGAGATGTCGTTGTTCTGGAATCGCGGGGGACGGCGGATGATTCTGGACTGTGCCGGACTAGAGGAGGCTGACGATGATGAGTCGACGGGGCTCGTGTCAGCGGGGCCGGGAGAAGGGGGATCAGGAGGGTCCATCTCGTCAACGGGGGTAGCGACAGGAAGAGACGACAATCTTTTTCGCTGCGCCTCTGTGCTAGAACGATTCGCCGCCCTGCTGCTGCCGGCTAGGTTTCGGGTCCCGACGATGGCAGTGTTCGAAGACGAAGTGCGTGTTACAGTCGGCCGAGAGCTGTTCCTTACAGGCGTCCCGGGGACGCTTACATCGTTCCGGGGCAGATGGGAGTCCTTACGGATAGACAACGCCGAAGGTGCACGTGGTTGAGGGCCGCCGGATCCGGTTCGTAGCATGGCCTCTGCTACGAAGGGGCTTTCCGAACCCGGCTGGGGTGATGGCGCTGCGGAGCCTCTTGCGGCGGCGGCGGCCTTGCGCATCTGGGCTCGTAGTTGCGCGGCATGACGTTCGGTAAGGAAGGCAACTTGTTGAAGAAGAAAGTCAACGGTCACTTGGAATCGTGATGCACTTCAAGATTGCAAGTCAGCTGGCTGAAGGGTCGAATGGAACGGCAGGTCGAACTTACACCTCATTCCCTACACATGAATATCATTAGCCAATCATCTCCCTGGCTTACCGCCTGAACGACACTTACAGTCTATCTCTGTTTTGGAGACTTTGGATACGATCTGCCATAACGCTTCATCCTTTGATGAATCCCAGTTTACCTAGATGCGGGAACAGACACTTAGCCCCATTTGAAACAGGAAACGGGAATGAATGTGACACGAAGAGAGCGACGCATACAGGAGGAGGGTCGACGAAGTCACATCGCGGGAATGGAAGCCGAATGTAGACGGTATAGGTCGGCTCCGAAGGAGAGTCTGAGGAAGCCATTTTGTTTTTTTTTTTTGTTGTATTGTCTCACGTCGCCGAATGGGGTATCTCGGTATTCATATCATTGTAATGTCGTCAATATGTCTCTTTCCGAGGAATCGGCTGCAGCATTGAGCAAGACAATGTGATGATGCAGGTCCAATGCAAGATAGATAAATCCAACCCAGAAAGAAGCCGGGGTCGTCTTTGTCTTTTGGGAATCGGCAATTCATGGCTTTGGAGATCTACGAAGTCAGCTGAGGATGGATAGATAGATAAAGCTCCTAGGTACACACACCTCAGAAGCTCTTATCGGTGGACGGGACCGCCGGGGTTGCCTTCAGTGTTCCAATATTAGTGCCCTTAAGGCATGACACCCCACCCCCCGATGAGGTACCCACGTACGAAGTAGTAGTACCAGCTAGCGTTACTCATATTGAAAGTTAGCACCCGGTCCCGTGTAAAGCTCGACATCAAGTGACAGAGCCAAATGTGGAGTCTCGGTTCTTATCAAGGGGACAGGGAGACACCGACCGGCCTCAGTCATGAGTATGAGATCCCTCTTGAAGCACCATGCCATGTTCACAGACACACCGGAATGATTTCGAGCTGCCACCCTTGCCTAGAGAAAGATGAGCTTGTACACCCAACCGAGGCAGAAAGTCAGGGAGGCTCATCGAGAGCCTCGACCCCGTGATCTGCAATCTGGCGTCTCATTGGGTACCCGCGCTCACTACGTTGCATTCCTTCCGTGTTGGTGGTTTTGGAGAAACTACACAAAGCTTATGATCAGCGTAAGAACAGGGACGAGAGTGAAAAATCTAACTTATAATATTTGATAACCGCTCTTCGTGCGAGAGATTGGTGCTAGCTATGATACAAACAAGTGTTACCTTAAAAAGCTTCAATTGATTCTCGAATCGTGCGGTGTATGACCCGCAGCGATAACCAGTATATCTAAAGATATGGAGAGCCCAGGTTTGAGCATGGAGGTACAGTAATCTAGCACAAGACTAAATAGAGCCTCGTCTAGCCGTCTCTTTATAGCTACTAAGCACAGCAGCGCAGATGCTCAGACGGGGGTTTCCAAACTGGTCACAGACACCGATACCCAACTTCGAGCCCTCGGCAGGGGGCCTGCTCGCGCTCGCCGACCTGGGAACCGTCGCCCAGCGGACCGCCATAGTCGGCGGCTCGTCGTGGCTGGACAGCCTGATCCTCGCGCCGGGCCTGCACTACCAGCAGGCGGCCGCCGCGCTGGCCGACAGGCCGACGTCGTCGTACGACGCCGTCGAGATATACGAGGGCAAGACGCTGCTGAGGTACAGCGTCACGAACCCGGCCACCATCCGCTACCTGCAGCGCCTCACGAGCTCCGGCCAGACGGTCGTCGTCGACGTCGGCGCCATCCCGCACCGGAGCCACTTCTTCTCCTGCCGGGGGCGACGGCGCGGCATCGGCCAGCGCGCGACCATCTGGGCCGACGACGGGGACGTGGATCTCGGCCGGCTGTCTCACGTGCTGTATCTCGCCGCTCCCGCGTTCACTGTCGTCGCGTTCGTGTTCATGATCTTGTTGCAGGAATGTGCGTCCGTCCGCCTAATGATAGCCTCCCCCGTATCAACCAGGCCCCTAATTAATGCTCTTCCCGGTGATTGCTAACGGATCGACCGATCGGTTCAAAGGGTGGGGCGTCGCGCTTCTCCTGGCCCTGATGTTCTCCCGTGTCCTGAACATCTGGGTGATCAAGCAGCGCGCCAAGCAGCCCGTGTCCGTCCCGACCCCGCCGTCGTCGACTAGGGACCTCGACAACCTGCTGACCGAGTACATGATCGACCTTGGGCACGGGCGCTCCGTCTCCCTGCGCGGGCTGGCCGCGGACCTGCAGGCCATCACGACGGGCACCTGGCTCAGCGCCAAGACGCACGTCCAAGGTTACCTCGAAGCTACCGCTAAGCGTAAGCAGTTTCTGGGAGTCATATCTACCCACTGCCTCCCAGTTCACAGACCAGAAAATTCGCGGGTGGTGTATTTCTAAGAGTCTATAGTCTCCGATAAGCCAGCACGCATGGTTTACTGACGTCAGATCTTGCAGTGACCGTGTACCTGGTCGCCTCGTTCAGCGGCAACATGACGCAGGTCGGCAATATCATCTTCATGGCTCTCCTACTGGTCAACGCGGGCTTGCTCGGCCTCAGCAATGCCCATGCTAAGACGTTCCGCATGCACGGTCGCATCGCGGCGCCTACGACGGATCGTTCACCATACGCTTCGCCCCCGGGGAGTAACAGTGACAAGGAAGCCGGCTATGGTGCGAGGAGCCCGCCGTATCCCGAGAGTAGTGGTTTGACGGGCACCTCCACGTGGCCATCGACAACGGCGCGAACGTCGACTACGTTCTCCACCATGGGCAATCATCGCGGGTAGAAGTCAAGGGAGAGGTGTTTGGTCAGAATTAAAACGCTAGCTAAGTAATATTGCGCTGCACTGGGGAGTTGTTTTCCCATCCCATCGATCGAGCGTACTCATGGTTTCTGGCCGTTGCTGGGTGTACATCAACTGATAATCACCGGTGTTAAAAAAACCCGCCACCCCAACCCATCCCCTGGAACTCAGTCACAGTTTCCGAGGTTGCTGCCAGATGCCCACCAAGTGATAAATCAACGTTGTGAAATGGACCCGGCCATCTTTTCCCATCCCGGGAACTATCCACGCACCTTCAACTCCTGAGACCCCGATACGCTTTCACCATCCTGAGGTCTCCCTCCCACCTTGATGCTTTTCGTGTCTCAATAGTGTCCTTCCCAGAGATGGTAATGACACAGTATACCGTGTCCGTGGCTTACGCGGTAGAAGACTGTACCCGGTCGCACCTGGCACGAGCCCCATCCCCTGGTCGCCACCTGGCAGCAGGCTCCTCTGACGTACGCCGTACGCACATGTTGACCGCATCGCCGGCCGCCGGGACCGATATACCCGCCGGTAGTGACGTAGGCGTCACAGTAGTAGTCGTACTGCCACAGCCAGCACATCGTGGTGATGAGGGCTTGTTGTCTGTTCATGGATCTCGATGGTTGTGGCGGGAGCTGTGTGCTCGACGGCTGTGGCTGGCGCTGTGTGGGTGGCTTGGTTGGGGGTTGACCAGATCTGTAGAAGATGGTGTTGCTGATGATATCGTGGTTATCTTTCTGGTATAGGGGTGATGTGGGTGATGGATGTCTGGAGTGTAGGCGATGATGTGGGCTCTCGATGCGGTGCTGCTGCTGTTTTGCGAGAAATAGGAAAGATGGAGATGGAAGAAATTTCCCACAAGTGGAATTGATCACGGCTTAAATACGTGTAGCATGTCGTCGATATGGGATCACAGTGTGAAATTTCTAGCAGCTCCATGCCACCTGTCCTTCAGCCTTCGTTTGCATAACACACATGTCCTCGACTTGCGGACGACCAGATTGGTCAACTGTTCAGGTACTTTTGCGGGCCGCATGGCATCGTCGAGTTGGTGATGACCAGATTGGTCGATGTCCAGGAGTCTTTGTGGGCCGATTAGTATCGTCGACTTAGTAGTGATGAGAAGATTGGCCAACCGTCCGGAACCTTTGTGGCTGCGTATCACACGAGCCTTTGTTTCTTCCGTGTCAAGATCCATTGGTGTGCGTGTTAGTATCATAGGAGAGATCATGGGGCGCGCGGAGTATCGTTTCATCTTCTAAGGGGGATGCGAGTTTAATACATGTTTATGTCGAAATATTTTGCCGATAATAAATCTCGTCTGAGTATAACAGACATGAACCAATGAGGACTTCAGAGGGTTAACTAGGACAGTGGATACAATAAAGACTGGACGTCTTACGAGGGTGAGGCACCTTGCGGAGATGGTATTGTGCGGGGATGTAGTGTTTTGCGAGGATGTAGTGTTTCATGAGCGAGTGCTAACGAGGAGGCGGTGCTAACAGCAAGGAGTGTGCTAATAAAGAGGCAGGTGCTAACGAGAACGCGGGTACTAAAGGGGGGGTGAGTGCTAACAGGAACACGGGTGCTAAAAAGGGGGCGAGTGCTAAGAGACGAGTGCTAACGGGGACGAGGACATTTGAACGAGGGCGAGCATAGGCTACCGTATCAGAATAGGACGACATGAGAGGATGCCTGCCAAAGGTAAGAGGCATAATGAGGACCAAGATATACACCAAGAGAGACAGACAATTACCTTAGATGCGTAAGATTCGCCCTCTGTATCATAAAAAGCTTTTAGCCTCCCTAGTCAGCTATTATATGTTCTATATACTGTGACCAGCACAATGCCTTACAGCCTTTCTAGCTTCTTCTATAACACTCAGGCATATTGATATCCGCATAGCTCATACGCAAACCAGAATTTTACGAAAAGCTCCTATCAGGAAATTCATGACGGCATATTGGCTCGAAGGCTTGCCCTGTCACGAGAATATCTGTATTTCGAGGGGTTCGTCTAATTCACGGAGAGTCTGAAGAGTTCTACACGGTGTAGACAAGTCGATGAACCAGGTAAGCTCGTATATCTGTCGCCGTTTCACTACACGGGCCCTTTTCAGAGACGAGAGGGGACTCATGTGGCAAATGTAGAATAAAGCTTTGTAGGTAAAGGTTGCAGAGAGAAAAACAGGGACAGATCCAAGGGGCTGCTATTAGACATCTAGAAGTTACGCCAACGTTGATCAGCATTGGCGCGATACATCTTCTCTAACCTCCATTATATAATCGCCCAGCCTCTATGCCAGCATCACTTACGTCCACAACGTGCTGGCCATTGGTCTAGATTCAAGCACAAATAATTATGTTGCATATGGACAGGTAAGCATTAGCATACACGCAACGATTCTGGCCTGCTGCGCTGGCCTTTTCAAGCAGTTGGGGCTCTCTCCGCGCACTGTATCGACCTCGTGCGGAATTAAGCCAAACAGGCCGCTGGCAATTTCTTTGTAGTGGTTCCGCTAGTCACTACGTATTGGTTTGCGTGGTTAAGAATGGAGTTCAGACTGAAGTCCCATCAGAGATTGAAGAAAACCCCGGTGGTGATGTAGCCTTTGGACGAAATTCCCAGTGACGAATCCATGCCTGTGGTAATCCCGAACCCCTTGTACAGAGAGTGGCCGAGCTTACTACAATAGAGAAAAGGGGCTGTGTGTAATCTTTCAGTTAGATATTCCTACGTAGACGAGTGTTCCACCGGCGATGGCAATTTATTTCTCGGAGTTGTGTTCCTATCATAGTCTTTTGCCTATTACGTATTGTTAAGTCTAACTCCACTTCAGGAAGGGCGAATTTCACGGCCGCACAAGCTGCCCCTGAGCGCTATCCTTACAGTGTCAACCATCCTTTCATACGGTACGTGCCTCTACGCGAGAGGTGTGCATCATATCTATTCATTGCGTCTGTCATTTGATGCTAGTCCTCAAGCCTCGCTCTCGATATGAGAACCGACGTTCTTTGCATGCTGAGCACATCATAACCACAGACGAGTGCTAGTCGCTCGTTTCCAGCTCATACCGAGAAAGTAATCAGTCGTACTATAGCCACATTGAGGACGTAATAGAGCTCGTTCCGAAGACTTGCGAAGGGCGCTTCCTTAAGGTAGGTCCATGTTCTCCTTGGTTTCTCTCCTGGGGGCTTCTGATATGCCTTCGGTAACTTAGTCTCGCGTCGTTTCCAGTGATTGATTCTACCTTTACCCACATCCGAAATCAACGGGGATATCGTGGCCACTTTGAAGGCGGATTTGACAGGAGCCGGAGTGCTTATTATGTCTGGGTTCAGTGTATCATGCATTCTATTGTAGAGAGAGTCAGCCATGTCTCCGAAAGAACTGTTTCACTCTGTCGGGTAATATCTCAGGTGCCCCAAGACTCTACATGGGAGACTGATATCGGAGCGTTTCTTGACGGTTTCGACTGCGCTGAGCGCTCACAGGCCACACGTGGCTTAGTCAAGGCGTCTAGCATGCTGGAGGCCATGATGTCCACTCATACGCACTATCTAGCTTGGCATTACCTCTATACCTCTATAGAATATGCACGTAACATATAACTGAAAATTTGTGGGTGGCGATGGCTTAGACCCGACTAGAAATGCTGCTACGACGAGTAGTTTGTATAATTCTCGGCAAAATCGCCCTGTACTGTCAAAGAGAGGTGAATACCAGTTAGACTTCCTACTGAGTGTCAGGCCTTGAGGGCTTGAGACTACACAACTATATATACGCACAAAGTGGAGGCCATCTTATCCCTATTCTAACCCCTATTCCAACATGAATATCCCCCGTTGATGTTGGCATCCCCCGTGGTTTAAGTTTTGAGCTTGGTACTGATGGTAAATGTCACTACAGTTAACATGAACCGTTGGTATAATTAGAGGGAACCAAAGTAAGATTCGACAGCACGCTCTTCCATCAAAATTGTCTTAGTTGGAGATTAGCACGAAGACCATGCTCTCTAACGTAGGATTTAGAGGGAAATCATCAATCGCTCATATGGGAAGTCGGCACAAATCCTGGGTACCTTCGGACTTTGTAAATCATGTAACAACAATTAGAGTCTCTCTTGGTCGAAGTTCTATTGGCCAGCTGGAAGAAGTCCTCTTACAGTATCGATAGGCGGTGTTACTAGCTAATGGGCTGCCTCTATAAAAGTCTCGGGCGGATCAATCGCGACTTGACCTACCTTTTGTCGCCCCCAAACATTCATATCAAGGCAAGGGGCAGGAACTAATGAACTATCGTAGCCCTCCTCATACATGTTTTATGCCTTTTCCGCTGTCTATATTACAGTTAGACGGCTTCGTAAAACAGGTCTTATGAATATTCATATGTATCTTGTATACCTATAGGATCTGTGTCTCCAATACGGCATACGAGCAACTCTATCTGCTTAATAACGGCACTGGTTGTTACGGAAAGGGATACGGCATCCAGATCACGTCACTGAGGCTGTTATAAGATATCGAAATGATTGATAAGAACATCCGACCAGCTAACTATCCCAGGGAAAGACCGTTATGTACGACGTTATCTACTTCCGAGCTACGGTGGTATCCACATAATTATGAGCGCAAGGGATTCTCTGCGTCGTGCAGACCTAGCCAATATAGATCGAACTCAGTAATCCACACCGTTATCCAAGACTTTATGGGACACCCAGCGATAAGGGGAAGCCCTCGCTCGGGCAGTTGTATATCTTTACTGGTTCCGGGTATGAAGAGTCATCTGGGGTGGAATCATGCACCGGTCCAAGTACGATGTAGTAATGTACGGAGACATGTTCATATCGAACGTGCCAACAGATTAATCTGTCAAGAACAGCCCTACACGGATCGTATCGCAGAAACCGCCCAGAATGAGGAGATGGCGCATAGTCAACCACCCCATTCGATTACGTCAACTACACACGAACTACGCAAGGAACAAGCCCTATCCTACCTCCCCATACAGTTTCCCAGGGATGGCTACATGGACGCGGCATTCTGCAGGATCTGCAACACACACGGGATCATCCCGTCATATATCTACCAGAGTGCGGTTACATAGAGAACGCGGACGGGGGTTATTATATGACAGTAATAATAACTCGTTCGCCAGCTACGGGATGGAGGCATGAATGGGTGCAGAAAACCTACCTGTGTAACACAGAACGGCATCTCCGAGGGTGACGGGTGGACCTTGGACATTTCGTGTTTCATGTTTCCGGTTTTCTGGATCCTCGAAGCAACATTGACTTTTATTATATCTCTGCGTGGATGAAAAGCAAGCCCATTTCGATTGTCTGCATATGCGGTATCATATGGGCACGTGGGTTGCCTGAATGCAGATTCGATCCTTATTATATCCCTCCGATAGCGGGTCGTCCAAGAAGGTGAAGCAGCCTGTTGACCTAACCTTCCTTTCCCGACCCCTGGGCGCGCCATAGGTATGTTCCATCCACTCTCCCCGCGCCCTACATAGCCGGGATGAGACTCTAATCCGTGAATCCCTGTCCCTGGTTCATTCCCCTGTCTACCTGAACGCAAACCAAAAAGCCGAAAATAATCAGTATACACGTGCAAGATAGCAGAGAAATACCTGCTCGGCGCGCGATGGGTCCCTTGCAAGTCGGCATTGCCGCTAGTCAGGACGTCGTACAGCGCCCATCTCCCTCCCTCGTTCTCTGACCTCCCCATCCATTCGTCCAGTACGCTGAATCGATGCCCACGAAATGAAATCACACTACCCCTAGCTGGCGCTCCTCGTTGCAGCGCACGAGCTCGCACAGCGCGCGCATGAACAGGGGGTCGATGCGGACCTGCTGGTCGGGCGGTAGGGGCCCGTCGCCGACGCGGCCGCAGCTCGCGAGGCGCAGCGTGGCCACAAGGCGCGCGACGCACTTGGCGAGGCCGATCCGCAGGTCCTGGAGGTCCCGTAGCGCCTGGTCGCCGCCGCAGCGGCTGTCAACGGCGGCCGTGCGCGGCAGCGTCGCCCACGTGGATGTCGGGGCCATGCTAGAGTCCGAGTCGAGCCACGTGACCTTGGTGGTTGCGTGCTGGTTGTCGCCGCTGTCGCCGTCGCTGCCGTTGCCCCTCCCGAGTCGCATGAATGACTTCTTCTGCCTTAGGGCGGAATGCGCCGGCGGCACAGGCGACGGGTGTTCTGTCGGGCTAGGGAGGCCGAAGAAACTAGCTGCTTTGTGCGGGATCATGCTGCCACCGGAGTTTCGCTGCTGTGGCGCAGGTGACTTGGGCGTCTGGGGGCGCCTACTAGTGCTAGTAAGAGAGGCCCGGGGGCAAAGTGACGTGATGTAGTTGTAGGCTAATAAGTGTGCGTAGAGTGCGTCACAGAGGAAATCCGTTCCTGCCGGGAAAACGTTCTTGACTACGGTCCAGTCGGGCGCCGCACCTTCCGGCGAGTCGTCCTGTCCCACAGCTACAGGGGATTCAGATAGGCTACTCGACGGCACGCCTGATCTGGTGAGCTTTTTACATGTCCTTCTCCACTTTGGTATCTTTGCTTGGTCGTAATTCTGTGTAGGTGCATTCGTGTCGGAAGTCAAACGCGGCGTTTTTAATCTTCTCGAGTGGCTGCGTATTGTCTCGATCGATAGGCTAGAACACGAGAGCATTGTCTCTGGGAAGCAAGAAACAGAGATTCGCAGAGTGTCTATGACATGGGAAGGGAGCGGGAGGCGAGAAGCTGGGCCCTCGGCGGCAGTGTGCGAATACTGGGTGAACATATCAAGCATGGATTCCAACCAGGTCTCGATATTGTCTAGGGGAACGATAGCCCTGGAAGCACTTTCTTCGTTTGTCTGCGTGGGTTCTCTATTGTCCTGGCTTCCAAATGGAGTTCTTTTGGAAGGAACCATGGGAAGCTCGACTTTTTCCTTTAAATCGACCTCACCATCGGTAGTGGAAGTTGGAAGATAGGTCAGAACCGTGTCCCGAATATCTTCTTCTGTCCTATAGCTCGTTGATAATGGCAATCGCGGCGACACGTTGAGCTGTGCTTCCGGGCCTAAGCCAGCACAATTAGTGTTACCCAGTGAGGCGTGGCGGTTAGGTATGTCGACTGGAAGATCTGGTACGGCCCGTGAGCCGAGGAGATCGGCTGTTTCTGATGTATCAAAGAAATCGGGTGAAGACTCATCACCTCTTGATAGTTCCGAGGCCTCGGTAGCATACGTCCCCGCATCTGGAGACTGGCTCCTCAAGTTGCCCATATCACCTCGCCTCTCGACAGCATGCGTTCGCGAGTCCGTCTGTGCGCTGTTACGATTTCGTCCTGTATTTTCTGGGTCATCCTCATCCAGATTCATCCAACTTATCCCAGCACTAATGAGATTTGACAACAACGAATTTCTGCAAGGTCGTGGGGAAGGTTGCTGCTCAGAGGCAAATGAACGCGCGGGTGTGGTCATGTTTGTTCCTGCAGTCCTCGCGGACTGGGGTTCCATGCAACCAGATGATTCACTGCTAGCTGTCTCAGAATCGCTCCCTTCCTTATGCAAGCCATCCCACTTTTTGTTTAGGGTAAGGTCATGTAGATAACCTTGATGCACGGCATGAAGTGAATTGGCTTTGAACAGGTGGTCGTGACGATGATGTGGCGGAATGCTGAGAGTCAAAGACATATCCTGAAGTGAATAACGTCTCCTGCTCCCATCATCACTCAAGGAAGGCAGTGGGGTCCCAGAAGTCAGTTGCTTCGATTGAAAAATCGGTCGGGATTGTTCCAAGTCCACGGCCAGCCGTTCCGGCAAATTGTATTCCATGACGTCCTGCAAATCTTCGGTTGGGTTGGTCATTGCTATTGGACTGCTGGGCGGAGCGCATTCATATGCTACCTATTCGAACCCGAAAGAATCAGCGGGGATGCTAGTTCTTTAATTGAATTCAAATCCCCCAACCTGGTCTGAAATATGGGAACGGTCCGTCTAATGGAGAACACAGTGATGAATCGCTATCACCGATTATCTCCTGTGCTTCGATGAGAGTTCTTATGGTAAGGTTAGCTTGTGTTGGACTAGAACGTGATATGTTCGAGTTCACTTTGACCAACCTTGAGTATACTAGACATGCCAGTTCAACGAGCGAGCAAATAGACTGCAGCACAAGGTGATGAGGAAGTAAGGAATTCAAGTGCCAACTTCGCCATACCTATAAACGCATTTGCGATGCTGCAGTGCGTCCACCGATGGCTACACAAAGGCCCGAGATACGCGAGACATAGGTATGACAGCGTGCCACTGTAAGTTTGAGACGCCAGACAAAAAAGAGGGTGTGCCTCTTAGCCCTTGCTTATGCCACATGGAGATCATGGATATAGTGTCAAAGAAACGGGTCAAGGAATCTGCCGAGGGCTAGTGGCAAGGATAACATTGAATGGCAGCAATCATCCACATAAGCAAACATGATTTAATCAACAGACAGAGAGAGAGTGCAGTGCAGCTGCCAATTGTGGAGATGCCATCCGAACTTCCTCGACTTACGATTTAATTAAGCCCTTAACTTTAGAGTTCTTTTCTTGACAGGAGATGGTCACATATTGCAGTCAAGCCCCGAACTAGTGAAGCCGAACTAGGAGAGGGGGAGAGACAGAAAGAAGCAAGCCCGCAAGGAACGACGCCCTCAACTTGACCCCGCCGCAACTGGCATATGGGACGCCGGCTTAGAGATGCGAAGTCGCTGAACGGCTTGCAATCGGGAAAAGGCTGAAAGCTGGTGGCCGTCACTGGAAGACCAATTGAACTCTGATATATTGCGGAAAGCTTGGCTCGGCTTGAGTGGGGACTCATCTGCAAGGCACAATGCATAGGAGCGGCCAATGCTACACCGTATGTGCAAGTTTCTCCTTTTGATGGTGCAAGGTCCACAACGCTGCATCAAGAGCGCACGACATACGGGCGACCACGTTGCCGTTCAAGGGCTCCCGTCGAGTCAGTATTTGCCGTGTCAGACAAATGATTGCATATACGTGACATAGGCACGACGTTGGTATGCCCGAGTACGCATCAGTTGGAATGCAGCTGTGTTCACCGGGAGAACCCATCACCGCCTTGTCTCAATAGGACGCCTCCAGGAGACGAGACGGGAGGCATTACTGGCCAGTGGTGATCGAACCCACAGGGATAGCTGCCATCGGATGCATGCATTTGACCAACTCGAGAGTCCCCGGCTGTAAAATTAAAACCTTTCGAATCAATTCGAGGGATGGTTACATAGACGGGTGTCTGGCGATGTCTTGCAGATTGAGCGTTTCCGATAATGAAGCGTCCCCCCTGACACCGATGAGATAGTAGGCTTGCAGGAAATGCACATACATATACACATCAGCGTCCAGGACGAGGGCAACTTGATTCGTTAGGCTCGTGCATAGCATGCACATCACAGAAGAAAGAATATTGAGACATGGTCATATACCGAGACAAGATGCTGTAGGATGAGAGTGTCAAATTTCATAAGCCATTAGACTCGGGGTTTAATACAGTTTAATACATACCGTCATATAATATGTAAAGGTAATAGAGCCCTCTTTTTGTCTAGTCCTACGGTACCTGGTCAATGTCCCTATTGCTTCACGTGGGGGTAGGGGGCCAAGGTGGTGGACAAAATAATTGATAGTGTCAATGGGTGTGTTGTGGCTCTGGGCACTATCAATATTTTTGTCCACCACCTTGGGGGCGAAGCTTGGTGAGTACTAATACAGTCCCTTGCAGCCGTGTATGTACACTGCCTAGCGCTAAGTTAGCGTATCCAAGAAACGTTAGTTAGGGCCAGTTGAAGGCTGTCAAAAAATTCGACTGCATATTCGATTGCCAAGATGTCGTATCAGCAAAACTGCCTTGTCCGGCGCTACAACATACGGCTCCAGCATTCTATCAACTGCAAGTCGTTCGGCAGTTATATCGGCGTGGCGGGCTTCATCATCAGGAACGGAGAATTCTTGCCGTCCCCAGCTAAGCTAAGAGGCGATTATCGCAGATCTTAGGGCGATATAGGGAAGCAAAATATGCGATAAAACGGTTTCTAGGGTATCACAATGTTGACGGAAACCTATTTCTCGTCCGTCTCCGGGCCGCCGATAGCCAATAACACAGCCATTGCTAAAGACGCCGGTATTTACGAGCACACTCTCCATCCCAGCCACTCCACGCCAACCACGTTCAAGAAGAGCTCCGTCCCCCGCAGCTGTCTCGCTGTCAGTGAGACACACGTGTTTGCGGCCCAGCACGAGAAGTCGACGGTCCACGTGTACTCGCGGGCCCGCGGAAACCAGGAGGCCTTGGTGACGTTCCAGGAACGCATCCGGAGCGTGCTACTGCAGGATGATGTGCTCTTCCTAGGAACGCAGGAGGGGCGGGTCATCGTGTGGGAGGCAAGTAGAGAGTGCCCCGTCATATTGTCTGCCCTTCCTGCTTAGGCCATCCCCAGCTGACTCTCCATATAGACATGCACTGGTAGGCAGGTCTCCACGCCAGCTTGCCATGTTCAGGCCGTCACGTGCATGGCCGCTACCCCCTTTCACTTGATCACCGGCTCGGATGATTCCAATATCAATGTGTGGTCTATCCCCCGTCTCCTAGAGCTTGACTCGACCATCGAACATGAACCTGAGCAGACCCTTTCCAACCACAGAGCTGCTGTCACCTCGGTAGTCGTTAGCCAGAGCGTCAACCCCGACACCAACCTCTGCGTCTCTGCCAGCAAGGACAAGTCCTGTATCATCTGGAACTACCAGCACGGCGTGGCACTGCGGACCTTGCTCTTTCCTAGCCCGGTCTCGTGCGTCTGTCTGGATCCCTGTGCACGGGCATTCTATGCATCGTCCGAGGATGGTTCGATGTACGCCGTCGAGCTATTTGCCGAGAAGCCCTTGCTCGGGCCACAAAGCGCCGAAGACAACTCGACAGCTATCCAGGTCTCATCTGCGTTCGGCGCGGTGCCTCAGGAGGCCGGCGCGGCGTTGTGTCTTGGCGTGAGCTATGATGGCACAATATTACTGTCCGGGCATCCGCAGGGCCAGATCCTTCAGTGGGATCTCAGCAGCCGCGCAGACTGTACGGAGCTTGCGAATCTCAATGCTTCGGTCACAAATCTCGTCTTCGTTGCGCCGCTCCCATCCACGAGGCCTACGAGGACAGTCACGGTGGTTAAGCCATTCTTGGGAAGCCGGACTTACAACTTCACCGCCCAGCTGACCTCGGACCTGACGGGCAGCGATACGAGGTTCGGGAAGATGATGAATTCGCACGGGATCCCGTCCGAGTCCCTCGAGCAGGCCATCCTTGCCCTTCAGCAGCCGGTCTCCGACGGTATAAGCGACCAGGCTCTGCGGGCCGAGAACGAGGAATTATGGGAAATTGTCAATGAGCAGAGAGCCCTCCAGAAGAAGACGCTGCAGCGGTACCTGGAAGCCAAGTCGGCCAGTTTATGATGAATCGTTCCATGTCTGCCATTCTTCTTTCGCATAAAGCTAGCGGAGCTAGGCTCACAACCGGAATCTGTCGGCTTCGAATCGGTTGACCTCTTAAATGAACTGAGTGCTATACTCATGCTACGCTCCGAGGTCGATGTACGTCTTGTAACCAGTAAGAGGAAACAGGGTTATCATGCGAGGTTGCACCGGCACGTCATTGATCAAAGAGAATCGAAGCAAGCCAAGTCTATTAGAACAGCTCGGCAACGATCTCCGTTCAAGAGGTAGGTTATCTCCTGCAGGTCAGTCAAACGTCAGCTCCGGGGATTCAGCGACTCTGGCATACATGGTGGGTTACCAGAGCCATCATTGTATCCAAGTTCCGGCCTCGATGGATGGCTATATGCCGGTGTAATAGGTTGTTACTAGACAAATGGTTTTGATTGAACTCTGGACGAAACCCACTGTGGACACGTAGTATATAGTAAATCTGCCGGTCTCTTGCAGGTAACCATGCTAGAATGCCGTTACAGCCTCATCAAAATCCACGACGGCTTCAGAAGCAGGCGCGTACCGAGCACAGGCTTTCCCGCCAAGTGATCTTATTCTTGTGATGTCCCATAGCATAATTGGCCGGGACCGGGCTGCCGACCAGTCGGACGACGCATGGGGTGACATCGAATCGCTCCGTTCCTTCCGTGGAGGAGATGAGGTCCGCCGTGGGAAGTTACAGAACCGTCCTGGAGACATGGGCACGGAGAGCCCGAAAGCCTGCCTGCCCTTTCTTTACCGTGGCCGAACTCGTTGCAGTATCTTATTCCGTTACGTCCTAAGCGGTTACAGTGATCTGCGCTTCAGTAACCCCTAAAGCCATGTAGATACCGGTGTGTTCGGTTGCGGCTAGATCCCTCCCTCCCCCAAAGGTGGGATTGGACCCCTCCCGGCCGACGGGTATATCAGCGTAGAAGCACAGAAGACGGCTGGCTTCTTGGGGGGTCCTGGCATGATTTGGGTAAGATTCGCTGTGCACTGTGTCAGAGCAGCTTTGGGAAACTAGTTGATGTTGCTCGGGATTGTACTCGCCCCGTGGCAATTGTTGGGGGGGAGGGCGGTCTCTGGCGGCGTGGTTATCGACGACGACGACGACTGGCGTTTCTGTAGATGTAACATCATGGAAGTTTGTTGGAGGGAACCCCTGCGTTCCTAATTTAGCACGGAAGAGGCAAGGATGTCGAGCATGGAAATGAGGAATCGCAAAGGAGGTCGAGGGCCTAGATGCAGAGAGGTGTTTATTCAAGCATCTCGCAGATGGAAGAACAATGCAGTTATTCGATTCGTCTGTTCACTAGAAAGGGCACTCTTCTAATTCGTCTCTAGGTACTCCCGAGGCTCAAAACCCTTTCGCGACTCCGTTCTGGCCCTCGACAGGCGGCACCTGTGGCCGAGCTAGGGGGTTGAAAGGGGCGGCTCCCGAGAGGTCGGAGAGGGAAATAGGGAGCTTCGATTCAGGGGGAATGATCGTTTAGGAATGCGAGCTCGAACCAGAGATGGCGTGCCAATGTCTGTGATTGTGTCGGTGCCTGTCGACTCCGGTTAAGTAGGATCTGAGGCCATATAAGGGTACCGTGCGCAACGGGGAGCATACGCCGCTGCCGTCGTCTCTCGACATCGTCATGTCTCTGTAGAGCCGGCCATAAAACAGACTGATCACTCTTGAGACGTTCCCTTATATCTTCGGTTTGAACCTAATGCTAAGAATAACAAGATAGGCATATGGAAACGGCAAGCAGGTAGCCCTCTTCACGATGCGCGCCGAGTCACAGTCAGGAGATACAGGAGGAAGTCCTGTTTTCTGGACTTGGCTGGCAATCAGCCCTACGCGAATCCAAGGGAGACGACACGATCAGCGGTCAGAGCCATTTAGACTATATCGATTATACGGTTTCCCGTGACAGTTACGTGGCTACGTTGCTCCGACGAACAGAGTGGGGCCGCGCAGGAAATCCGTGCGTTTGTCTCCCCGGCATTGTTAGGTGGTAAGGAAGGCTGTTATTATTCGGTTTCAGGGGAGTAAAGGGGGCTTGCTTCTACCTTTCCTCCCTCTATTGGCCGGTTGGCCTATGGCTGAGTTTACGCACAAAGAGAGTCGGGAAGGTTTATTCCATTTAATCAGCCTACAACGCGCCACCATCCACCCCTGGTGGTGGCGAAGGAGCAGGGGGAGGCACAGTAACCCTTATGTCTCACATCACACGATGAGTGGCGACGACGGTGTCAGAAAAGGCTAGGTACGCTGAGATACACCGCGACAGCTACGATATCGGTAGCGCTTCAAAGTCAGGACTGTTCTGCAGTTCGTAGGATACGATCTGTCTCGAACCGTAACCTAACACCGAGGCCTTACATTGCGGACGGAAACGCGTCACTACGAGTTATTGGACGATGGATCGATCGATAAGTGAAGACCTCCACGGCAGCAGCGGCGGCGGCAACAGCAGCAGGCTGAGCGGGCAACGTAGCACATAGCAACGGACTTACCTCCAGGCTGGGACGGCCGCGCCAGGGGTGCAACGAACGGTTTTCAAGAGATGGAGTGTGACACCGAGCGAGAGAGCGAGTCGCCATCGCCCATTCCACTGCAGACAGAGAGAGTACGTGGGATGCGTCATTCCATCCGCTTAACGTCACAGCGTCACTTTGTCAGTTTTTCTTCAATTTTTTTTCTTCACCCCCCGCGACGGCCCGCAAAAGTACCATGCATATCAGTCAGATGTGCGTATGCATGTGCGATGAGCCCCAGCCGGGTCGTGTTTCTCCCCGGAACGCCACCTATGATGACGATAAAAGACTCAAGGAGAATTAGGTACATATTCAGCCCATCATACCTCCATTCATACGTAGGTAGGTAGGTACCTATAGGTATCGTGGACCTTGTCCTCAAGTACCGAACCGCGCGTTGGTTGCCCCGCGTGAAGAGGAAAGGAAAGGGGACTGGAGTTAAAAGGCGGCTCGACGTGGTACTGTATTCGTTCGTCGCCGCCGCGGAAGAAGAAGAAGAAAAAAAATAAGGGGGACCCCGAAAGCGACACCGTGAAGCCGTAAGCAGGTCGCCTCCCTCTATGAGATTCGCCAATTTTCTTTAGAAAAAAGAGAAATCCAAACCCGGATGAGAGTCCAGGGGTCAGGCAGGCGCGTGCGTCGCCAGCCGCTACAGTACTCCGTTCCCCATTCAATCAATACCTTTTTCTTCCAACCAACCCCTGACGTGGCATCTTCCAGGCAAAATTAGATGTGGAGGGGGGTAGGTAATTCATCAAGTGGGCGGGCGGGCGGGCGCAACCTGCAACCCGCGAGATCTGGGCCTCCCGCCTTTTGCACCAGCAATAACGTGCCGGCTCCGCCAGAAACAAGCGGAGAACAGTCTCAAAAGGAAATCTGTAGTCTCGGAGGACGGGCGCGTCTAGAGCAAATCGGCGGGATGCGGGTTGCGTGAATCGCAGCTTATTCGTGGGGCTGCTCGTCCATTTCTAGATGCATTGGTAGCCGTCTCCACCCGCCGGCATCAGGCCATGGATCCGGTAGGAGATGTTCTTGTATTGTACTTTTAGGTAGCGGTTCGTCTGACCTCATCACGAAATTCGCCAGGAACATTGTCCAGAGCAGTCGCAGACTCATTTGAGGACTGTGAGATAACTGCATGGCATGTAGTCGACACGAGAGAGACGGGACGAATCAACCAAACGCGTAGGAGGTATATATAAATATCCTACAAATATGCCTTGGGAAGGCCTTCGGGTTGGTAGAATACCATGCAAATAGACGGAGTTCTGATTGCCTGCGCAAATGAGATCTTTAAAACCGAGACCCCAAAACTCCCAGTCACCACTAGATATTTACACACCCGTGAAATTTTGTCATGAACCCGGGCAAATGCCGCTCTCCCATAATCCCAAGATGCAAGCAATGTACGGACCGTCTGGTCCTATTCTCGGCTATGATCCCAGGAAATATGCCAATCCTAACGTAATTCGTTGGCACCCAGCTTGCCTTGCCGGACGTTGTTCGTTACATCGTGGTCTGCTGACAATACGCCGAAAGGGTCCGCCTAACGCCTATTTATGAGTCCCAAGTTAGGGGCATCTCGGTACAGCTCGTAATAACTTCGTTAATGGCCCTCTGCGAATTCGGCAATGCTGCTAATACTCGTATCCTGTAAAATGGAGTATCTTCGTCTAACCTCGGGCACCTTCATTAAGTGATTTCAACTAACCAACCGTCTCGTCCCGTTCGGAGCAATGGAACCGTAACCCCGGCATCAGAGGATGACACATCTTGTTTTATGCGGATCCCCTTTTCGCCTTCTCCGTTTCTTAATGTAAGACATCGAGTAAGGATCGGTGGTATACTCTGCCCCTGCTTGATTCCCCTCAGAATCGGCTTTACGCAGCATCTGCCGGCACAGGTCGATGAAAACTTCATCCACGTTGGCTTCCCTCCGTTAATACACCACACGGAAAGAATCGACGAGGGAGCAGCGGACTCACTGCGCGTACGAGCACTGGCTTCGTAATAAGGTGCACCCCACTTTTGTGATATGGAGAAACCCTTGGTGCGCGGCACAGCGCGCATGTCTTCTAAGTCTGCTTTGTTCCCGCAGATAACTATTGGTATATAATCGTCGTCTTTAATGCGAATGATCTCTTCCCGGAGACCAGAAAGTTCGGCTAAAGATGACTGCGAGGTAATGCTGAAAACAAGGAGGAACCCTTGGCCTGTTTTCATGTAGAGATCTCTCATAGCAACTTGAACAGAGGGTCAGTCAAATCAACTTCACATGAATAGGAAGAATTACTGATCGACCAACCAAATTGTTCCGTTCCGGCTGTGTCCAGTCTGTTTCACATTAGCATTTGCTATGGCTGGGTCTCTTGGACACTCTGGAGTTCCGTGTCTCACATCTCAAGAATTACCTGTCGGCCCTGTTACCAGAAGTTAGTCCATGATGGGATGCCAATCGGAAAACAGAGACGCTGCGAGGCGCACTTACATCCACCCCTACCTGAGTACGATACGAGTCCTCGATCGTCGGATCATAGCTCTCGATCCACTCGTTATGGACAAACTGAGCTATCAAAAATTATATCTATCAGTTTCATACTCTCGCATGACGGAGTAGAAGCAGGCCATGGGGAAATTCCTGGCGCAAGTGAAGCCCGGATCCAGGTCCAAAACGGGTAGTTGAGAGATCTTACCAGTGAGACAACTCTTCCCAACACCACCTGCGAAAGCAAACTTCAGCCGCTGTAACGTAGAGGAGGAGCTTGTAGAGGTTAAGGTTCCCGCCAAGGCGAGGTAGAGCTCACCTGCACCTAGGACAACAACGTTGAATTCGCGACTACCCACAGGGATTGAGATGTCAGCGTTCGTGCCACACGGTAACCATGAGACGTTTCTTGTCAGGGTAGACAAACGCAGGGTGATAACGGCCTTGTCTTGAAGGAGGCATGGCTTTAAACTCTCAGGAGACGCCCGCCAGGCCCAAGGAATACGGAATGATGGACAATCCGCAACCCTAGTCATATATCCACAAAGCGCCGTCTGCTTTACTGTTGTCCATTCATCAATTTGATGACGACGCGAGGCCAGCACCAAGGCTATCGCTGCTGGTCCACCGATGGGGATGCCCTCATCTGAGAATGGTCGCCGGGCTTGTCGTATTGAACGAACTGAGGCTATCAACTTCCCCGGCAGGCGGTTGTTGATCCCAAGATACGACACAGAGCGTAATTGCCAATCGGTCTTCAACAAAGAATAGGAATAAGGTCGTTATCCCGTTTACTTGGCAACCCCGGAGATTCGCATAGGCTTAGAGCCTTTCCAAGAGAAAAAAAAAAATTCAAAAGCCAACTAGCGACAAAAAGCGTGATAGGGGTCTTTAAAAAAGAGGGGTATATTAGCGCGGATAAGTTACCGGAGTGGCAGCCACGATAACAAGCACTTGACTCGAGCAGTATAAAATTCAATGACTCGGTTCACGGGTTGTAAAACGACATGGGAAGACGGAGGTTGAAAAAAGAGTAGGCAAGGCAAGGTAGCTGGAGTTGAGGGAAAGCTTAAGGTCTAGGGATTGCACACGATATTATGGAGAACGGGTCTCCAAGGATTATATCATCCAAGTAAGGACGGAGTATGTACACATGCATTACTTCGTACATATACGTACCATTACCTTCAAAGGCGCAGCGCAACCCGGGCCAAGGTAGGCTACCTGTAGTTGGTCTATTACTACAGCACGTGTGTTAGCACGAACACCACTGGGTTCCAATAGCTAGGCTAAAAGAGTGATTGCCATGCAGCAGCCAGTAAAGATTCTCTCAAGGGTCGAGAATGCAGATGCAGCGCGGGTCCCGGGCACTTAAGCTGCAAATGGCACCGAGCAGAGTGCTTGGAGAGCCCCATTCACTTTGTCTGAGTGGATAATCGACGGTTTGCCCTCGTATACGTAGAGATCTTGGTATCCGGTATCGTGGTATTTAAGTAGTCTATGTAACAGGTGGCTGAAATTCCGTGTTAAAAGGCCTTTCAAAACGTTGGCTGTGGCGGGTTCAAAAAAATCTGTTTAGTGGTTTTGATAACTTAAACTTCGGTATTCCCTGGCATCTCTCTATACGAAGTACGAAATTTTTCCGAGCATGCACTCTTAGTTAGTGCATACCTAGATACACGCAGGGTTATATGCATGTGCGCCCTTCGCTACGGTAGGTTCCCTACGTACCTAAAAGTTTGCCGTACCTTAGCGCTATCTATGTTTGATATTTCCTTTTTCACAGCAGTGACCTAGAGACAGGATATCCCTGAGTCATCTTCTCTCGCCCGCACTATGAAAATAGCAACAGATAATGCATGGATCAGAGTTCCCGGATCAACGGGTGGGTCGATCGACAGACCATTGATGCGTTTTCAGCCTCCTAGTAGGTCATATCAAGAAGCAGAGAAAGTGGTCATAGTTAGGAGTGGGTACGTACATATGCTGATGACAAAAAGGAGTAAGAGCTGTTCAGCGCTCGCAGAGACCAAAGGCCGCGAAAGTGGGCGACGCTGTACGAAGTAAACCGCCATTCATCAAGTGACAGTAGGAGGTTGGGACTGTGGCAGCCGAGGAGTGTTATCTGCACAATCCCTAACTAAGGGGCCCACATGAAGCCATGGCCGGCCGGGCCCAAAGGACACTGCTCATTCAAGTACGTTCTCATCGCCATCACCCAGCCTTGCGGGAATATAGCGGCTCCGTTGGATAACGGGAGTTGAGGATTGGTCGCGTCGCTACATAACTTACATAGGCGTCACTGGGCCATTGCCGGGTGGAGTGCCATCTACCAAGTAATATGTCGTTCTAACCAACAAGTGCCTTACCTATACTACTACGTAGACTGCATCATAGGTGGCGATAAACGCACCTACAATACACAGGGCAAGCAGCTGAGCTATGACAGCTCTGACGTAACTTACCAGGCGCGTCCAGTCTCCGAGAGCTTTTCGTATGTATCGATGGATCTTCCTCTTTCTGTCCATCATCTGTCACCTGACAGTTAACAACTGCGAGACATGCAGCACGGGCCATTGCTTAATACCCTTTCCTTGCCGGAAGAATCCCGTCAAGTCGTCGCGGGAAAATGTTGAGGCCACATAAGGTCGCTCCCCTGATTCGGTGGATTCCTGCCAACCCTGTGGAGTTAAACAGCCCAAGACCTGCGATGCTGGCACCTGGGAGCTCTGCATGCAGCTCTAGCCACTTGCTCCATGGGCTATAGGCATGGGCCATGTATTATGGTATATCAAGTATACCCTATTAAGTACGGACTAACTAGCCATGACTAGCCTACCCCGGCGGGAGACACGATCCAGTTCCCCGGAGTTCTAGTGAGACATTTGAAATGGTTGAGACAGAAGAGTCTCTCCACATCTGAACATAAGTAACCAACCCGATCACGCAAAACTGTCGCAACTCGGAACAAGGACCACAAGAAGAATATCCGGTTAGCCAACCTTACCATGACGATATCTGCTTTCATAAGCAACCTGAGCTATCACAAACTCTTCTTCTTATAGGACAAGCTGCCTGGCGACAACTCCTGTCAAAACAGAGAATGCCGGAGCTAAGACAAGAAGAACAAAAGATAGCGTCTCTTCTAGAAGCATAGCACTACCGGGCGTGTAGTTGTTATTGAACCATTGAGGAACCAGTCTTCAATGAAGCATATACTCCCCCCTCCCCCAAAAAACCCTTCCGTGTTGATGTCAGGTAGTATTATGGTACATACTGACTCGTACTGAGACTAGAATCTTGAGCGGAACCGAGCGGTTGGTAACTAGCGCCCATCTGGTGAGACTTTTGTTGTCATGCTAATTCTAGATACACACGGGTCCACCCAGCTTTGTGCCATTTGCGGAACTGGATACTGTATTCACGAATCACAACGCCAGAGAGATGTGAGTTGGTTCTCCAGACATTTTTGGATGATCACAGCACTATCCAGGTATAATCCTGCTGTTTTGCTGGTGATCATATGTACCCACGGTCTCTGCACAGACCGTCAGCTCGATCATCGTCGGCAGAAGTTGACGGTCACATTCATGAGTTTGCTAACATAGCCTCGTGGAGATATACATGGGCGGCTGCTCACAGATAAATGGCGGGCTAACGAACCAGCGTTGCTCCCATGATCAGTCCTACAACATATGCCTAATGAGGGCTAGGCTTCAATGTATGCAGCATCGAATATAATAGGATAAGCGTACGGGGAAATTCCGCCCTCTCGCTTGAGTTACCGGTATGCAGATGCAACGTCTTCTGGGTCATCACCACGTTGCCAACCGTTACTAGCTAGAGCCATCGCTAGCCTTGGTCCACAATTTTCAGCTGAATGGCGATCATTCCGGTCTACCTCTTCAGGGTCCTGGCTCTTTGAGGATCAAGAGCAACAAGTCCCTAGTCGCCTCTGCTACCCTCTCCCTTTCAAAGATCGTATTCAGCGCCCTATTATCAACCACCTGGTTTCGCTTTTCCGAGATTATACGGAACCGTGGAATATCTCGCCGGAGCAGCGCGTGCTACGGGAATGACCGATCTCTGGTCGAGCAACTATTTCGTACCAGCTTCAGAATGGCACCATCCTTTAACAGGTATAATTTTTGTTCATTAGAACAACCTACAAGCTGTAGTCGGTTAGACTGGCCAAAACATATACGCCTTCTAAGGAGGGAATCATTGTTACAAGGTTTTAGGACTCGCCTCAAACAAACAGAATCATTACGTGGAGTGTCCAATCTTGTCCCCATTCACCATTCCCTGGCATCAATGTGTCTCAAGCCATCGTTTACAGTCTCAGGAACACTATCTGGCGTCACAGCATATTCCGGACTGACGCCGGACGTGGTAGCTCCTCAAGAGGTACGTCGTCCAACGATGCGTCATCGGCGCTAATATGTGCGGCACGAGGGCGCATCATTGGCAGGCGCAACGTTTGGGTTTGGAGGCGCCTCATTTGCAGTAGGATATCTGCACTCCGCCGTCGAGAGGCTTGTTGGGGCCTCACGGGGTCCTTCTGCGTCCACTTGCGACTTGCCGCGAATGGGAACGTGAAGCCAACCGTGGCGTACTTATCGGCCAGCTCATCAAATGTGATGCCCTGAGCGGCGGCGTCCTGGCGATACTGGCGTGTTCGCCATAGCCAGATGAGGTGAGACATGCAGAGAGCAAACTCAGCTAACGCCCTTATAAGAGATTGTGTCAGAGCATGCGCGTTTTCTGCCCGAACTGGCGCTCTGTAGGGTGTCTCGGTAACTTACATTAAGCCGTAGAAGACGATACCGGGTACTTCCCTCTCTGGCCGATCATCTGTCATGCGTGTCAGCACGCTTGCTTACTTGTCCCCTTCCCACTGACCACCGCCTAGGAAAAGGCAAGAGACTCACATAAAGCCATCAATGGCAAAAGGGCGCCAATAATACCACAACATTGTGCCCACTGCCAGGCACCACCGAGTCAGCTTACAGCGAGCGACGCGAAGTCTCACTTCCGAACTCGATGAAGGAATCTGCGACTCACACTGGCAACCGAGACGGATCGCCCCTGGTGCGCGTAGGACTCGACGGCCAGCGGGACCCAAGCGAAGAGGACTAAGCAAGGGGCCGCGATGCCAACCCCAGCATCACACCTCGAGAAATTTTTGGAGAGGCAGTCGGGATAGTTGTAGTCGGGATTGCCATCAAAGACTATGATGTTGAAAATCACCATCGAGGGAACGAACGGGATTAGGATCGAGAGGACTTTGACCACGATCATTGTGACGTCCCAGCGACCGTCCTTCGTTCTGGGATACCAATCAGGTCAATCATCCTCCCTCTGCACCAATTTGCTTGCTCGGACGCGGGAAACGAAACGGGACCGGCGGAGGGACACTTACACACAGCTCATCGCAGACGCCTGGCAGTAAAACAACACGAAAGCGACGATGGTGATGTGCAGCTGCACTAACAGCAATATCGGGTGGTACGTAGCCCGCGCGTGGACAACGGCCAGGGGCTGGGCTGTCGGACATGTTAGCCAGTCATGATCCCTAGAGAGTTCTCGACGCTGGTAACGACGGCGTTTTAAGGAAGTCTTAGGGGGTAGCAAGAAAGCCGTGGGCGAGTAGGCAACCGGAGACGAAGACATGCAAGAGAAAGTGTAAACGAGGAGGGAAGAGAAGCACTTACCGACAAAACCCGCAACGAAACACAAACCAACCAAGAACCAAATCATGCTGCGATTCAGCGACGGACCGAGCTCGAGAACATTCTTGCGACGGAGATTGCACAACAGCTGGTCGCACCAGCGTGCGGTCCAGAACAGGACGCCGACGACCTGCGAAGCGGAAAGATCACGTGGCTTAGCTACTACTGTCCGACTGTCTTGTGTCCCGACTTCGTCCGCTTCCGAAACGAACCCAGGACGGGCGGTCGAGGGGGTAAAGCAGGGGACTTACGAAAACGAAGTATTTTATGACCGAGTCCATGGCTGTCACAGATGATGATGTCTGTATAGGTACAAAGCCGAAGCTGAGATGCCCTAGCGAGTGACGATTACGGACCCTGAGGGGGAAGATTGCGATGAAGACACGAACCGCTGCAGTTGGGCATTGTCAAAGGGGACGGGAAGGACGGGGTACCACAATGCCTCTTTTGCCTACCTTAGACGATGACGATAAGCACGATGGCTATTTAGGCGATGCGAGTTGTCCCGACGAGCGAGCTTCCTCGAATCTAAAATTGACACGGGTAGAGAAGACGGGAATCCCCGCTGAACAGCGAGAGCGAAGATTCCTCCGAACGTATACAACCCTGTCCTGGTATGCTTCGCAGAATCTATCCTATGAGACCCTCTATGGCAGCTAGGTGAACTCGTGTCTATTTATACATATACACCTTCTCCGGCATGCCGTACCCGGCCGAAACTCGACTCCTACCTCACTTGCTCTGCAGTGGCCGCCTCCGGCCAAAACTCGGGCCGTGGCTAAATACATAAGCTCCGCGGTGTGTGCCGGGCCACGGTTAAAATCTCACCCAGAAGAAACTAGAGGGTTCCTTTGGGTGGTCTAATGATGATGAAGATGTTAGGTACAAGCCAGGCCCTGAGCTTCAGTTGAAATACCCCGCTGACGCACTCTATGGCTCCTTTTTTCAAAGTCCCTGCCGACTCCGGCAGGCAACGTAGGTGCGGGTACGAAACCTTATCCTTCGCTCTTCATGGGTCTGTCCTGGACGTGGGAGGTCAGAGTCCGGTGGCGTTCTCCGGACGCATCAACGGAATCGTTTGGTGCTCTAAGAACGTCCCGGTCAAGCGAGAGCTATTAAGCTCAACGCTACTTACCATCTAGGTAACCAAACACCTTATATACAGAGGAAAACTTAACATCGCCCGTCTGGCCATTGTCGATTCGTCCATCCGGGGCCAGTTACCACGCTGACAGTCACACGAAAGCCATCGAGATCCTGGATGACGGACAAGATTCCGAGCCGTGATACTCGGGACATCGGAATGGTCGGAAAAGTCGTTTCGAGGGGCACTTCTAGGCTATGACCGCTGCCTGGCGTAAGCTAAATAGCTTCGGAGCTGGGGGTTCGCTGATGAGTGCTAGCCAGGCGTGATGGATGCCCCGTCTCGGGTGCGATCGAGACTGCGCGGCGAGGTCGTCGGTCTGGCGGACAAGTCGAGCACTTGACTCGGGCTCCGTCCTAGACGGAATATACGTACACGTACACATTATTCTCCGGTGTGTATACGTAAACGCGCATCGGGTCGCACTGCCAGTGGAAGGTTTAACAACTAGGCTAAATCCTCTCCTTACAACCGCCTATGGAGCGAGTCCGACAAATATCTACCTCAGACAGTCACGCGACCTGTTCGAATTTGCACCATTTACGCTAGAGTTCGCTTTTCGGAGGAAGGCGGAAGAAGGGAATTGAAGTTCATCAAGGACACGTGATACCATCGAAGAGGCCCGATGTCCGACTTGCTCGCCGTATGGCTATATGGGCGGGAGTTGCCACGCAGGAATGCTCTAGAAGAATGGAATCCGTAGAGCGATCCCAGACGTTCGTCCCAGGAGACTACTCAACCTGGCCCACTCGATTATTGATGGTCGGGGATGCCTAAGTCGCGCGGAGCGGACTTAGGGGAAGGAGGCACGAGAGCTATATATGCAGGTACCACGAGGCCACTTGATGTTGACATTCTACAGGAGCTGAGTAACGACCCTATTTCTGGGCTTGCCATACATGATAGCGAGGATGGAATTGGTTCATCCATGAAACTACATAGGACATTCTCATGGGGCCAAATTCTTCGGCCGGGGGGCGCACCATCGCTATAAAGGGGGAGGCAGACTCTGTCGGGATCTTATCTCGCATGCGCCGAGTAGTATCCCACCTACCGAAGCATGATCTTATTCTAGTACCTGGACCGGGAGCTATGGGGCCATAGAGGCCCTGGCATTTATAGGAAGGCCAACAGTAATCAGGACATTCGATTTCTTCTTCGATCATATACTTGCTTCTAGTCACTAGCAGCGTAGCTAGTGCTAGCTTAAGTACCTTTTTTTCCCCTTTTGACTACTCCTGAAGGCGACCGACCGTGTTCTCCGGCGAGTACCGTCCCGCCAAACGCAGTTCGTATACGCTCTGAGCAGCAAGGTCGGGCGAGGTTGCACTCATGCTAGGAACAGTTTCATTTTTGAAGAAAGAACCGGGGGAAGAAAAAGCAAGCAAAACAGCGCTGTTTCCTACAACTACTGGATAGATAGATGATGCCCTCCCGCTGCCCCTCTCCCATCCCCGCTTTCCCAGAAGACGTGAATCAAGGTGACCCAACCCTCCGTCTATACCGCTGGCTATAAAATGTGAGGAAGTAGAACAAACAAAGAGGAGAAAAATGAAGGCGCTAGACTTCCCAGAAGGGAAAAAGGAAAAGGAAAGGGGGAAATAAAGAGTCAAAAGTCAAAAAACAACAATACCCATGAAGGAAAGTCCCGCGGGGCCTAGGTATAAACGGACACGACAGAAACCCAGAGCCGTGTGTGGTGCGGAGAGGGTAGCGTATCGTATCGACACCCCCAAATGAAATATCGCCCCGACACCTTTCCCCGAACTCGCACCTCATGCCAAAAATACCTTTCCCTCTGTCTTTTGTTTCCCTTAGCCCTCGACAAACAATATCCCATGCCAAAATACCCGACTATTTCCTGGTTACATGCCGCTGAAAATCACCGACAGTCCAATGCACTGAGGGGGCGTCTTGGAAGTTAGCCCGAAAAGAAGGAAAGGGGGAACATCCTGGGAGATGACTGGTGGGGGCGAGGCTGGCAGTCTTTCAAGACGCATGCACCCCTTTCCGGCACTGGATAATATCCCAGAGTCACTTTCTGATTCGATTTCCAAACGGCACCTAAGAGATTCTCCATGCTCCCCACTCCAATGCCTGAAATGTAACGAGAGGACCCTGCCGTATATATGCAATCCCAGCCAACACTCAAATGCCTTTCGCCGTTTTATTGTAGAATGCTCCTTGAACGATGACTCGTCGCTATTTTGTGACTTTTAGGATTCGACGTGGGTCAATTCATGAATCGTTTCTCCTTTAAGACCATGCCGAAGGCACCGGACGATGAGAATGGGGTAATACAATGATGGATAACGTGATTTTCCTTGCATGGGGGTAACGCTTCAAGGTAGGCGCTGCGAAGCTTCAAAGCTCTCAATACATAGTTATGTCGCAATATGATAGTTGTCAGGATATCCGTATAGCTGACAAGGAACGCCGGCGCCCAGCTGTGAAGTGCCCGACGGAAACAGAAAATAAACGCTGATGGCCGCTGGACTGTTTGCTAAAAAAAAAAAAAAAAGAAAGAACACCGTAGAATGCCTTGTGACCAAATCTGGAGTCGAAAAACCGAAATGAGTCTAAATTCCCCGCGCCATCAGGAGCCACTCGGTGGACGCCCAGGGGAATCACTGCAACGAAAATGTCGACGCCATCGCTAAGGAACCACCGGTCGCAAATGCCAACACAGATGCAAGAAATAAGACAATTTCCATCACTAATGCCGAGGAATCCAAAATGAGTGGCGCTCTGCCCGAGTGTCAAAGGCCACAAACGGATACCGCCGAACCTCGCGAAAGGATTAATCGAGTGTTCGTTTGCGAGTATCCCCGTAAACGCCGGTAGCCGATTCCTATAACAGTATGGATCATTCAAATATCTCGGAAAAAAAAAAATCCCCAAGTCGAGGGCTATCTTCCCATCATGTAGGGAGGCGGATAAGCCGACGGAGGGCCGTTCACCGCTGCGGATGAGCCGCCACTCGACAAGAGTCCATTATGCACTGGACTGTTCCACACATTGTTCGCGTTACCCGGGTAGTTCGTTGAGGAATAGGAAGAGGTGCCGGCTCCAGGGGGTATTGGCGAACCTGCATTGTATGGTGGTCGGTTCAGACCCGGGGGAGCCGTTAGACCGGGAGGAGGACCATTGGCTGTCGTGAAGCCGTGTCCCGATCCCGACATGATGCCATTCAAGTTTCCAATAGAGCCGGCGGCAGCTTGGTTCGGGGATTGACCCGACCGGACCCCAAGGGGGTTCTTGGAAAAGCTGAGACGAATGCCTCCTTTAACGCTGTTACTAAGAGGCGTGCCATACAGATCGCGCAGGGCCTTTGTCGCAAAGGAAATGTCCTCGAATTCTACGAAGCACATTGGGCCATTCTGCTTAGTGCGGAAGCAAAGTCGCTTGTAACCCCGCTGAGTTGAGAACAATTGTTTAAGTTCGTCTTCGGATGTGTCGATGGGCAAATTACCAACGTAAAGTGTATTGCAAGGCGGGTTTTGGTCAGCAGGATTCGCCGCCGGAAAAGTGTGACGCTGTGGGTAGTGTTGATTGCACATCCGGTAGTCCATCGGGTGACTTGCGCCGTTCATCATTGTCGGCGACATAGTGTTCCCGTGAGCTGATAGAGGAGTCGCATGTGGATGACCGTAAGGGGGGAGGGAGGTCGAACCATTGGTCGTGGTATTGAGGGACAAGCCCGCCATTCGCGTTATGGGTATCTGAGGAGCGGTGGCCCTTCGCTGTTGGGTGGCTCCGTTTTCAGCGTAGGCAACGGGGTCTTTCAATAGTTCACCGGTTTCGTCGTCTTCGACGGCATCGTGACTAATTAACGTCTTCCCGGAAATGCGCGGTCTCTCCGTGAGGTGGTTGGGAATCGGCGATTGCGGCGAGAAAAGATTTTGATAATGAGCACTGGACTCAGGGTCGGGCAGCTCATTGCTCGCATACACACTACTCATCGGGGGCGAAATCGAGATCCTTTCGAGCGACTGAAACCCCCCGTTGAATCGCGACGGTTGACGGGATGTCGGTCCAGATGAAGCAGGAGTTGACCCGGTAGAGACGGCCGAGGTAATAGCTTCCGTAGGATACCTTCGAGGTGCGGTAGGACTGCTGGAATGGATCTCTACAATCATCTCGACATCATTCGACAAAGACTTGCCATGCAGCATTTCCTTGGCCTGCAGCGCTCCGGCCTGGCTTTTGAACTTCACAATCGCGGAGCGGAAGCCCTTGTCCTCGGACTGTTCCGGTGGGAGGATTTCGACATCGACAGTTTCCTGAGAGAACAAAAGCATCAACCGCAACTTTTCTTCAGTAGTATCAACCGGTAGGCGGCGGATTAGGACGGGCACCGGGGAGCCCGGTGTAGAGGTTGTCGCAAAGGGAGTTCCGACGGGTCTGGAGGCGGCGTCAACATCGAAGGGACCCCTGGCGCTCATCGCTAATGTATACGACGGCTGGAATGATGATGCGACTGAGGATCTAAAGTGCTGTTGCGGCTGCTGTACAAAGGCCGAGGCGGCGGCCATTGTGGGCTTGGTATTTGTAGATGAAGGAGATGCGGCGGCGGCGGGCAGGAATGAATTTGGGCGATCTGATAATGACGAAGCTAATAAGGAACTGGATGACGGGAAAGCAGATGTGTTAATAGATGGGTTCGGGACACCGCTCGAGGTAATTTGATCCTCGTTCATGCTTTGGAGCGCATGCGATTGGGCGGCCCTACAAGGCACCTTAATGTGAGAGGCTGCGGTCTAATAGTTTCTGGGACGCGAGAACTAGATATCTTAACGGCGATCGCGCTGATCGCACGACTGAATCGAGTACGGTAGTGGGCGAGTGAGTGGGTTTCCGGCGAAACGATCAACTAGTGCGTCTCCGTACACAGGCGCGGTGCGTTGCCCTGGCCTGGGTGCGTGCGTGGGTGCGTGTGTGTGCGGTGCGGTACTTATATGCAAAAGCGCGACACCGATGATGCAGTGTGGTAACCTTCGATTTAATGAATAGAGTTCTGAATGCGAGATAGCGGTTGACCCGCTCTTCGGCTGAGCTGTAATGCGCCGGTCGCGCGACAAACTTTTGGGCGGATGAGAGAGTTGGAAAGGGTCGAGATCGACTTCAATGCCTACCTTGTCGCTGTCGCAGAAGAGATTGAGGGAGGGCCAGGCTGGGCGGTGCGATGGGGGAAAGACGACGCGACTGGGGAAAATATGGAGAAAGTAACGGTAAAGGCGCGGGCGGTTACTTATTCCTCTCCCGGTCGGGTGGAGGAACGAAGCAGTCCAGTTCAGTTCAAGTATCTAAGGGGAAACAAGGGAAAAGAGGACACAAATTAATTGATATGGGTGGAGGGAAGGATGTAAGTAGTAGGCGGTTTTGGTTGATTCGGGAAAGCCGGGGGGAGGCTGGAGGAGAAATGATTTAATCGACGTCGAATCGGGGGCTTGGTGAAACTCCTCAATTATGTATGCACCTAGGTAGGTGGTATTCTGAATACAATACAACCTTGAAAGACTTAGATTATATCCGCGCTGCCTTTGTGTGTTTCGGTGAAGAGAGACTGGAGAGTCTGTGAGCGTATGAAGAGAAATAGGGGGTACCTTGGTGATCGGTATGTAGGTTGTATGTAGGTATTGTAGGCGTATTACTTTCAGTGGTATGAGAGAGGGAGGAATATAGGCCCACTGGAAAAAGGAGGGGATTGATGGAGGTCTCTGCCTACGCAAACGAAAGGACGCGCGGAAGGGGAGAGAGCTTGAAGAGATGCACGTGTATGTAACGGGTTAAGTCAGATTGTAATGGGTTTAGATATGTAGGTTATTAGGTTAGGTTCATGTTAGTTATCAGCATTGTCGGCAGGTAGGTCCCTAGAGGTAGCCGTATTCACCAGTGCCCAGTCCAGAATGAGCGGGAACACAAGAAGCAACTCCACATCCGTTCAGGGTGTGGCCAGGATTAGGTACCAGCGAAGAAGACGGTTCCTGTCAGGCCTGTTCTGGCCCCGTGGATTTAGGATAGTGGATGGTGGATGGATGGTTGCATGGTAAGCATTCTGAGTGGTCAATCGGGGAAGATTCAAGATTGGTAGCCGCAGCTTGATGGCTTGACTAAGTTCCCCTAGCTGCAGTAGCCTAGCTCGGCTTAGTGGCGGTCGAGCATGTAAAAAGTCAAGCTTAGCAACGTTTATATGTAATTTGTACGAGGACGCGGTGCTTGACTTTGGGGCGCGCTTAAGTTCCCATTGAAGAAACTAAGCGGAGCGTGGTCGTGTATGATCCAGGACGAAGTGATGATGGCATTGGGGCATGACAGCTCAATCGATGTACAAGACAGAAGATACACACATCTGGGGAATGCCTCCTATGTGTATATCGCACAGAGAACACTGACTTACGTAAGTATATATATATATATATACCGGTGGTACCTTGTCCAAAACCTTCCACAGCACGCTCTCCATCGGGAACAATCGCACCGCACACCTTATTTCCCTATAAGTGATGGCCCAAGGCTGTTATCGCCAAGCGGACGGTCAAGTAATTAGGTTTACTTGAAAACCCCGCGCTGTGACAGAAATGCACTTCTACAGTTAAGCAATCTGCGGGCTTAGGGCGTGCCTATAAAAGAGCAGAGAAAAAGGAAACGGGAAAGAGAAAACGGGCGGCTGTGACTCGACGAACAGACTGGAATAAACCTAGGTACAGATGGGATGTGGTATGTACATAACAGTAAAAGTGGGGTGGTCGTATGCGTGATACATATCCCCCCTAGGGAGTTTGAGAGTGGGGCCCCGGAAGAAGGTGCAAGACCTTAAATGGATGGACTGCTGGGTGCTTCGACTGGACTTGGCTGAACGGGTAGCAGGTACGTACTCTGACCTCGTCCTATTCGTCTGAAGTTCAGAGACGTTTATTAGCTTTCTTAGCGTCGAATGCATGCGAGGGAGGGATGGCAGTCCAAGGGCAATGTGGCGTGGGTAGGTAGGCGAGGTAGTGCACGAAGGGAACTAGGGAGAGGGGGGGAAAGCTCAAGATCTGCAAGACGCAACTGCGCGTGGATATACCTACCTACACGATACTCTTTACTCACCCAGCGAGACCACGAATGGTTGAACCAAATACTCGAGAACACCGATCGTTAGACGGGAAAGGGCGTACGCGGAATGGGTTTGAGAAGCTGTAGATGGACAGTAATGGTTGCTCCAAATCTATATAACTTGGACACCGGGAAAAATCTCTGGAAGCTCTGGGTAGTGGTTTGTCCCGCATGTCGGGCCTGCCAATCGAATTTGCAACTTTGACGACGGTAAAACCGCAATATCACCGGCGATATCAGGGTTTTTATAGTTCTTGACCTGGAACGTAAAACTCTCTTACTCTACATCATATGTACGATATTTCTTGTACTTCGTCATAAATAATGTTATTCGGCGGGAGATGTGAGCATAGGTCCTTTGTGTGTACATGTAGTATCGTACTCGGATACACGCGGGTGGAGCGAATGGTCTTCGTGTGGCTTCGTGCAGGGCATGATAAAATGCACAACCTGACACGCTACTCGGCTGTCCGCCCGCCTAGTTCCTAGTTACTTGCAGAATGTAGAATTCGAGGATGCATACATGTATGTGTGCTGCATTTCGAGCTCGCCGAGATGGGGAGAACTACGCAGGTTTGTGTACCAAAAGAGTTGCAATGCTTAAAAGTAAAATAAGGTACGGGATAAAAGGCTACCCACCATGACATACGCGTACGGTTGGAGTGGGCCCGAAAGCCTACGTATATCACCTGCATACGTGAAAGCGTGTTCCTCCCTTGTAGATGGAGGGATGCGATAAGCGTACGGGTGCCGTATGTTTGCAATCAGCAGCCAAGAGTCCAGCTCTAAGGTCAGAATGGAAAGGAGAGATGTTACCGCATCATGAGGTGCAAACATAACTTCAGTAATTTTGCCAATCGGTAACTGCAACTCATCGGCGGCTCCTTTTTGATTCGAAAGGACTGTAGACCTTGCGATGCTCCCCGCGCTGCGATACGTATGTAGAGTGAACTTCTGTCTAGTAACACCAGAACCTCAGGCTAGAATTGATTCGGTGGTCCTACTCTTGACAGTGAGTGGATCCCCCTCTTCGAACTTCTTCCTAGGCATTGACCTACAGCCTCCATTATCGTACCAATCGCACAGAGCTGAGGCGAAGTGACGGTGTGGTGGGTTGGGCGTGCATGGCCGTTCCTGGTTACAATCCGCTTATCATGGGTAGCTTGTGGTGGTTTAGGTTTCTTCACTGTTTTCCTGGCCATGTGGTTCATGGCATGTATCTCAAAAGGAAGAGTACTTGGATGGATGTATTGGACCACCGGTAAGTATCTCCCGAAGACCATTGGAATCCCTATGTGCTAGTAAGCTCCCTACCGTTGACAAGATAGACGACCGACATACCACTGTGCAGACAGGGCTCTTGGGGACTGAAATGGCCCATCTTCTTTATATGAAGACCTAAGAATGGACTTTGTCCCATAGTTCCCGTGCCGATATAACCAGAGCTCGGCGTCTAGCTTCGGGACATTCCAGTGATAAGTTGAGGTTGCCCTACAAGCCGCCCACCCACCTCAGCTGAGGGCAGCATCAACGCGATGAGAAACTTGAGACAAAATGGTTCGAGGAGACGACTCCGACTCCGAAAGAAACGCGCCCTGGATATTTTACTGGGGGGCGAGGTGTGTAAGGTATGAAGCGGAAGAAGACACTCTCTCTGCCGCTCAACCCCCCATTCAGGCCTCGAAAGTTTCCCCGACTGGCAGTATCACCAAGTACCTGGTCTTTCTGGACTCTAGCACGGCCGGAACCGGTGAGGGACATAAAGGTTTGGTGTGTTGCAGTTCGGTGTGAAACAAGATCTGCTCATCTCTATTGACAAGCCAAATTATATATGAGCGTGCTTTTGTGTATTGACGCGCCTTCATACAGTGCCCAATGAACCGTCGGTTTATGCCAAAGTTATGTACAAGATGCGCATACACTAGACCTGCATAGTCTTCTATTAGGGTCACGTATGCTCCCTCATTTTGATTTGATACTCGGCTGGGGGCCAAGCGCATGTCTAGAAAAGATACATCAAACCAGCATTCAGCTTAGCCTAAGGAAAGCGATGGATTCTGTTCTGCATTGCAGGGCTCCCTGCAGGTGTCTCAGAAAGCCCTCACAGCTGGATATCAGAGCTTTTCCCCTCACCACCATGATTCGACCCCTCATGGGAGGGAGGCTTTCAAACGGCTTACATCCTCCACGTTGCTTTTCATTTCCGATCTCTTCTGTGTGATGCTCATTAGCGTTCCCCCCAACTTCTCTCTAAACACCATCCTTCCCCCTTCCCCCCCTTTTTATCGGACACTGGGATGGCGTCATTCCCCAATCGGCCAATCTTGAAACGGTGCCCATCAAACCAGCCTCTCGCCGTCGCCAGCGTTGAGGACTTTAGGTAATAAGGTCATGGCGACAACCAGGTAAGCTTCTTAGCGGCAAACGGTCGCAAGGTCGATCAAGCGTGCCACTTTCGAAACTTTCAGAATCGTGGGAGATCTGTCAGGTTAGCAATATGGCATCGGAAGGTAAGGTAGCCTACGGGTTCTAGTGCAAAGACGTTGCTTGCCCAAAGAAAGTCTAGAAGAATCGGACGGGTAAGCACGCCATGGAATTGTAGTTCGACGATGATAGGTGAATGTGGGCCTGTACGCCCGCACCTACAATGGAGACAACTGTATCAGAGACCTTTTGTTGTACGCTGGACGTTGGTTCTTCCTGTATTGTTAGCAGGGGTTCTCACATATCAGGAAAGGTGTCTTATCGTAAACCTTCACGCCTCTTTTAAGTTTAACAGATATTATCACCCGTTCCAGATACGACGCCCTCGACATTTAAGCACAGAAGGAGGCCCCAGTGCTACTTCAGAATTGCGGTTGGAAATGCGACTAAACGATTATTTGTTGCGGCGTATTTTTCTCAGACTGCGGCATTGTGCCTTACGGTCTATTCCCAAAAGTATAACAATCTACAGTTACTCTGATGCGAGTTGCGTTATTGACGCTGGCGACTAGCAAGAGCTACAATGTGGAAGCACATCGATTAACCTCAATTTTGATGGCCGTTGTCATCGTTTCGCCCACCGCATCACCACGGTCAAATCGGTCCTCTCATGGAAGCCCCTTTTGATTTTTGGGGCAGGGTGTGCCATGTGGCTTTCTCCAACAGTAAGCGCAGGGCGGAATAACAACTTGTCTGTCCTTCCAGTGGCAGGCAGGTTGTCTTGAAACGGGCCGCGTTTGTCTTAAACAAAGTCTCCAACTTAAGACAGCTACAATATTGGCGTCCCGAATTCCACCGCCCAGAGATGCACTACATCACCGACACTACCCTGTTCTGTGTTCCAGGAGATTACCGCTGTGATTAACTAAAATCTCAGGTGTCGGCTGATTAGAAGTTGTCACTTTGCCTAGGGACAACTCGAAGACGAGCCTGCCAGCTCATCTGCTAGCGCCGATCACACATTCTCGCATTGTCCCGCAATGCATCTCGTTGGCCCGAGAATGTGGTGGATGTTGACTAAGCGGCCTCAACAGAGATTTCATCTGAACATCAGCAGCGGTAGGGACCAATCAATCCGACAGCGATGGTCCAACAGCATCACGTCACGCGGCCCCATTGGAATGGCGAGGGAACTTATCACTCTGTCTTATCCTGGCCGCAACCCCCACGGGCGGCTGCAAAAGGCCGAGGTGAGCCTTCCGCCCAGCCCGCCGTCAAGAATCCTTCCAGATCGACGTCAGATCTCGTCTGAGGAGCTGTCCAATCAGTATCCGTCTTTGACTCTCAGGTTTGTGTCCTGTCCTGCGCCATTATCAAGCTTTTACACCGCCACATAAATGCTCTTCCTCCCTCCTGCGACACGGAGAGCTCCCCGCCGGGTGGGAAGTGATTCGTTAGACACCAACGTCTTGCTATTCCTTGGGTATTTGTGTGTCCGTCACCCCCATCTCGGATATTACGGTTCTTTCTGAAGAAAGGAAAAGTTCTGCATGCCGAAGATGGCCGCCGGCTACCGCGGAACCATGGCGATTTCAGACATCACTCCCACTCGACCGGGCTTCACTATCCAGTATCCGTAGTGCTTACTTGAACTGCAACTCCAAACCGTTCTGCTAGCCAGGGTCAGGATTTGGAGAAATCACTTGAAGCGAATGAGGAGCGAACTATGCTCAAGCAGACAAAAGTTGAAGGTTTCAGTGGCTATCTCAGGGTGGAACAAAGGGCAATTCTGGTCAGTCACGTGCTGAGTCATATCGAAAAGCGCCAATTAGGTTGGCGAATCAGACGTCTCACAAAGTCTCTCGGTTCCAGTTGACTCTTTCAATGGCTTTCACCCGCATGCTCATGCGGTCACATGTTGTTTGCTAGTTAGGTATCGTCGACCGTGGTGCCGATCACCGGGGCAAGCAGAACAGAAATCCAAGCTCCATCTAAAGAATTTCCGATTGTATGGAACTAAGCTGTATCCCTTCTGGGTATGTGAGTTCTCCCCGCTTGCTAAAACGTCTAGCACCAAACCCATGGACCAATTGCGAGGCTGCCCTTCCTCCTCCCCTTACATACGAACCCACCCAAGCTCAATACCTTACACCTAAGCGGCACGAAGGTGCCTTATCCTCCTTCGCTTGGAAGAGGCGAATGCAGGGACCTGCAGGCATGTCTTTGATTCATACCCAATTCGGGTCCCTGTCGTATCTGGCGGAAGAAACTAGTATCGGCGGACTAACCCCTCTCCCATCACGGGATCCGCGAGCTGAGCTATATGCACGTCTCTGGCGAGATAAGTACCAAAACCATACCTGGATCCCGAGCCAGTCACAAAAAGCGTTGCTCGATCTTGACGTGTACTTAGTTAGTGAACGCCGTATCTGGCGGAAGAGTGAGGGTATGGATAAATGCAGCAAAGCCCAACGCTAATGGCGCGTTCGTCCGTTTGAACGGACTACCGGGCATCGTCGGCATTGGACCAAGACGGACCGACGGTGGCTGACTATAGACGCTTGCGTGAGACTCGTATAGGGAGCACGCGCCGCTCCAAGGATTTCTAGCCCAAGAGGTACGGGGGTGGGAAGGTCTCCTTACGGGGCGACTTAGTGGACTGACTGACTAATCGGACGTGCCAACTCTCAGCGACGACGGCACATGTCCAAGTTGACTAAAACAGAAAACAATATCCCTTCAGGTTCCGAGGATTATTTGAGACTCTTCATAGCTATCGAGTTCGATCATGGCCGATCATTCAGCAGCATGCGACGTATCCATCCACTCGTATACCTGGAATCTCCACCTCTCTTCGCATCGTCAGGACGTTGGATGGTGCCACATCGGGCTCCGGTGCCTACATTAGTTAGCAATGAATCGGGTTCTAGCAAATACACCAGGGTTTCTTGGCCCATAACGCCTAAGTCCTCGTGAATTGCCGTGTAGCGCCCATGCGCCTATCGTCAAGCGTCTTGGCAATATCGGGCCCCCCTCATTCAACTTCAACTGCTCTCTCCGTTGCTTAATGGCTCATGTCGAGATTATCTTGTAAGACCGTATGGAAACCCATCTGCCTGGAATGGTGGAGCCGCAAATGTCCCATATAGAGCAGCAAGTTCTGCTACGGCCTAACTACGATGCCGGAGCCTTCGAATTTTCGGCGGCCATCGGAGTCTGACGTTAGGAAAAAGTATTGGTACAAGGCTGAGATTAGCGCAACGTGCCTGCAAGGTCCTGTGCAGACAGACCCCGGTCCCCGGCAGGTACAACTGTACGTTAGCGTCCCGCTAAAGGCCCTAGTAGGAAGATCAATCCGCGGCTTGGCTGAGACTCGATAATCCTTTCAGCCCTATTACATACATATTGTACCCAGAGGCAATATCCTACCGGCTTGACCTCCGAGAGATTGGGCATGACGAGGCCGCGGGGTCGCCAGTCATTTCCCACTGGAATCGTGTATCTCCTCGAGAAACGTAGGCGCCGAGATCTTTTGCGCCGCGGGATACACTGGGGGTTGTTAAATTGAGAAAAGGTATTGGTGGAGAGATGGGCGGGTCCCACTGGGTCTGTTCGATCTCACTGCCCACAATCTATAATGGACGGATCCTTTATCACCGAGTCAGCAACTGGCTCTACCTACTCACAGACTCCGATAGGGATGGCTGGTTTGCCTTAGGCCAGCCCGGACCAGTCCAAGCTCATACGGCGCAACCCCGAACAAATCATAAGCCACCGCAAACTCACAGGCGTTATTTTATGCAGACTGTTCGGCCCCGATCGCCCCCGATCTGCACCCCCAACCGTCCCCGTACGACCCGACCCGAGGATAGCGGGGAGGGACGATCACCGGTCTGGGCTCGTGCCAACGGGCCCTCATGCCGGTGTCGCGGCACGCAGGAGAGGCCCTTCGTCCCCGGGCTGCGCACTTGGACTCTCTCCTCTAATCGCTGCCTACTTACCCCAGACTGCAAGCATCTACGCACTAATGCTCGGGAGTGATGGGCCGGACGCGCACCGATGCGTGCACTTTCCTCTTCTGCTAGGCAGCGGCATCGATGCGTAGGTGGTAGCGAGTTGCGGTGAACAACGGCAAGTGTGTGGATTTGTCGGCCAAGAACTTGGCCCACAGGAGAGGAGGGCCCCGGCGGATCGGTCGCCATAGGTAGATCTACCGACCGCTTGCTTCTCATCCGCTCCTCGAATTAGCGAGTTCTACTTGCGGACGTTCGCGTCGCTGCTGCAATAGTTCACGATGAACAGGGAAGCATTTATGCGCTGTTTTCCCAGGACCATGGTTCTGCCGCTTTGCTGCCTTGTTCTAAATTGTCTGCAACGGACTAGGGGCGACGGCGCCTTGCGTCTGTAGCAGGCGCAGGCAGAGACCGCGTTTATCGCTTAGGGATGATTGTCAGACCTGCACTATCATCTGTTAGGCAGAGGGTCGGGCAGCAAGACATTAGAGGAAAGAAACCCATGGCAGAAATTAACCCAATAGAGTGTTACGAAGTTGGTAGAGTGGCGTGTATCAAATCCTGACGATACTCTGTTAGGTAAGGTAAGTAAAGGGGTTGTTCGGCCCAGGCCATTATAGGATCAGACTCAAAGCTGCAAAAAGCTGGCCACTCGGATTGTCTTGGAATCATGTAGAACACCGCGTAGTCTATCGTTACAGAGACGATCCGATGTATCTGGATTTCTATTTGCCGGGCTCCGTGCTCGGGCGTAGTCCTTTACAGAGAGAGCGTCGGTACAACGGGAAAGCAACTCTTCGTATGGCGAAAACTTCCCTTCAAACCTAGCAATACCGTGCTATAGACGCGCCATGGTGGCATCTTATACATGATGTAGTTATCCCAGAAGACAGAAGCGTTTACTGAATGGAGAAAGTCCGCACTGGCGGTCGCAGATATCGAGAACCCCTGCGTGCGGGACTATCGAAGAGTGTTTCCATAGGGTTCGTTGATTGGGCTCTATAAGATCGAGAATTTCGATATCGAGCAAATACTAGGATCCTCTGAAGTGAAAGGATTAAACGTCCCCTGAGATCATTTCCCTACACGCCTCTCAAGATGGGCGAGGTCGTCTAAGAGTGCATATAATACAACCCTAAAGTGCTACAACTGGGTCCTGGGGAATTAAAAGTGGCATACTAATCGTAAGGTACAGTATGTATTACGCAACCATAAAAGTCGTATAAGAGGCTATTACACGAGTCTTTTGGAAGGGTTGAACGCTCCAGCAAGAAAAGATGGCTTTTCGTAGCGCCTCCTTATTGAGAGGTGGGTTCCTGTACAAAGATAAGCACCGTCGAATTTCCAGCTCCGAGAGCCTCCGGGGTGATGCAACGCCGCTGTTCCGTCCTAGGTGGTATCGCAACTCTCTTTTGAATGGCATAGGAAGGTTCTGGCGCAGGTGTGGCAGTGGAATTTTCATTTTCGACGTACTCCTCTTTGCTATCAGCCTACGGCGAAAATATCACGATACAGCTAAGGATTGCCCATCTTGCGAGTGTACCTTCCCACCGGTGAATCACGCAGAGCCTCGCCATGATGACTCGAAGGATACTTTTGCCAATATCAAGCACCGCAGCGCCGATTGCGGTATCTCGTCACTAGACCTACACATACAGTTTGTCCCGACAAAATTCTGCGCTGAAGGCTACGTCGGATGGTGGTCGTGTTTGTAGGGATGCACCATACATGCCTCGAGGTTGCGACATGCGGTTGTATGACACCAAGGAGGTGTGTGAGATAACCGATTTTCTCAAGTCGTTCCAGTGGAGGATTCTATGCTGAGACACGTCATCGAAGCCATAAACGTACTGATTCGAGAAGACCTGGGCTATGGCGGCGTCACGGATTAGAACTTCAGTGACGACGAGCGGTATATCCAAGTCCCCACTTGCTATGATACTGTCGACAACCCTTACTGATGGGCTGAGACGGGCGCCGGGGCTTCTGCTACAATCAATTAGACCTCCGGGATTGTTCGGTCCAAGGCATCTATAGCACAAATGATGTGCTTAAGAATGATGCACCGAGTTTATGGTGCCCCAAATTGGTAGACAAGGCATGGAGCTGCGAAGTAAGGTGTCCATATGGAGGGTGGTCCAGCCCCTTGTATGCTAACTTCTGCAGTGGAGCTGATTGTTCGGTATCCTATTCCGGATGAGGAAGTACATCGGCTCAAGGAAGCTATCAAGCCCAACGCCTTCATACTGGGCAACGGGCTTTGGAAGAACCTCGAGCCAAGCCAGTGCGGCGCTTGGCTAGATTCGGTTATCAGACCTTCCGGCTCCTGCTGAAGAATCCTGGGGTGCGACATTGCAGCAGCGCCCGCGACGGTCAACTACCAATTCTCCTGGCGACACCTAAGGCGGCGGGAGAGAATAAGCCGAATGAATGGATCATGACGAAGGGAACAAGGCTCTGGTCGGACTCAAATAGACAATGGCCGCCGAAGCAGCCAAGAGAAGGATGGACCACCTGGGGACATGGGGTATGAATATTCAAAGCGACTTTGTACGACGGAGTCGACTTGGATTTGCGAGAAAGCCTAATCAAGCCCATAATTGCACTGAGTTGGCGGGACCACCTAGCGCTCCAATAAGCAAGGGGGAACATGTATACGGCTGTCGGAAGGTACATAGACATCGTTCGTGGCGTGCGCCGCCTCGCCCAGAGGATCCAATGGTTTATTGCTTGTCATGCCAGGTAGACTTGGGGTTTGCTCTTTGGGATGCAGCTAGGACATTTTGGCCTTCTTATTAAATGAGGTAGAGTAGCATTCGGGATCACCTCGATGAAATACAGTTATAGGGATGCGAATTGAATAACGAAATATCACTCACCACTTGCCTGGCTAGTAGGGGTTTATGAACGTATGTATGATGTATGGAGACGACATAGATGCAGAGACCGGGACTTGCTAGCACTACCGGTTTCTCGTTTACTGACATAGGGCTAGAGGCACCGCGGTCTCGCCGTAAGTCACATTAGCAGATCTTGGTACGGTACATATGTGGAGGGGTAGGAGGGCACGGGGAGAAGGAGGGTCTCGGCAGTATCTCCCAGTGGCTACCCAGGACCACGTTGGGATAAGGGGGAGGGTCTCGCCGGGAGTCTATTTGATAAATTGGAGATGCTGCTTATACTATTGCCCCACCTGATACTTGTGTGTTCTCATCGTTAACCAGCACCATTTCTCTTTAGCAACACATGGGAGGGTAAATTACGAGTAGGAAGACTTCGCAGATGGGCTCCGATCTGATGTGGGTTGCATCGGGATTCACATACAGCTATCTCCACCAGGCTAAGCCCACTCTCGGTTGAAGGTGGATTGTATGTATGGACGACAATCACATGTGGCCACCCCTTGCTACCTGACCCTTTTCCTTTTTCGTTTCTTCCACTTCGGAACCGATTTTTGACATGATCTTGTTCTGCATACAGTGCTTACCTAATAGCGCCATCCTCCAGGATCACCTTGCCTGGTGGCTAATGGGTCTGGCTGGGCCTTTGTAATGCATAATTACCTACTTAAGTTTACCTATTTTCAGTACCTGCGCTCCATAGACCCGTTCGTTAGTTCATTTAGTCCTTCAATCCACCACTCCGTTCTCAACCCTCGGTGCCTCATCCTACCAAGTGAGATTATCGTCGTCCTACACGGCGGATCGTATCACCTACGGAACTACGAACAAGCCTACAAATATGGATGATCCTATGGACACTGACAGTCTTCATGACGCTGACTCCGCGGCACACGTTGCACCCGCAGCTCAGCCCGCGACTCCGGCTCATATACAGTCTGACGCTGCAAGTATGTTGACTGCACCGTCGTTGCAGGTTGATGTGAGTTCCGTGTAAACCTGATATACCAATGGGAATCCTTGTTGTCATCCATCAACACCGACGCTTGAGCGTCCAACAGAGCCCGACCAATACCAATCACATCGTTTATGCTCTCTGCCTTCCATCACGATTGTATAGACCTGGGGAATACATATAAGGCGGCAATATGCACGAGCTAACCGGGAATTTGGCATGCTTAGAACCGCTGGGACAGAGACTCTGCGCTTGGAGGCATGAGCAATATGTGAGTACAATAATTTTGTTACATGATAACGGTGGTCTCCAGGCTCTAGCTAACGTGCTCGATTATTAGCTCGTCAACCATGAGTGTCGCTAGTAGCATTTACGACCATGTCGTTGAAAACGGCAGGACGTATCACAGATATAAAGAGGGCAAATATATGCTACCTAATGACGAGGTAAGCCTTATCCTCGGGTCAATGGGAATCGAGAAGGCCGTGCTGACATCAAACCAACCAACCAACCAGACGGAACAAGACAGATTAGGTAATGCCTCTTATGTGCCATGCATGCAGTACAGTGCTTACTCGCAGTTGCAGATTTCCAACATCGGATATACACACTATATAGTGAGGGAAAACTCTATCACGCTCCCATAGACGAGAATGTCAGGAATGTCTTGGACGTCGCAACAGGAACCGGAATATGGGCCATCGAATTTGGTGAGCGCCCCTGAAAGACTCGATGCAGATGGCCGACACTGACTGTCCAAGGTCGAGATCATCCTGGAACCAACGTGCTAGGAACGGATTTGTCTCCAATTCAACCTCTATAGTATGGAAGCTCCCTGCTCTATACGACCAATCCGGTAACGTTTATCTATAGTGCCCCGCCTAACGTGTCTTTCGAGATCTGCGATGCCGAGGATGAGTGGTCTTTCAGTCAAAAATTCGATTTCGTTCACATGCGCGCCATCGTGACTTGTTTCCTGGATCCGAAGGCCGTCTTCGCACAGGCATACGCGGCTCTCGAACCAGGCGGCTGGATCGAGCTCCGTGACCCCATTATGCCATTCCAGTTCGTAACACCACCGCCAGAAAACTGTGCTCTCAAGGAATGGGGCGAGAAGATAACCGAGGCCGCGGCTCGCATTGGTCGACACTGGACAAACGCCCAGTACTACAGCCGATGGCTACAGGACCTAGGCTTCGTGAATATTGTCGAGACGAGGGAGCATGTCGGTCTCAACCCTTGGATGAAGGGCGACCGCAACAAGCACCTTGCCCTATTATTAGGCAGCGACATGGGTAATGGGCTTGAAAGCATGAGCATGGCGCTCTTCACGCGGGTTCTGGGATGGGAACCTGAGAGGGTACACGAGCTATTGGTACGTGTGAGACAGGACATGGTGGACCCTAAGATCCATGCGTATTCCGAGGGGTGAGCTTGTCCCTTTACCCCTTTCCCTTCTGGACACGCATCTAACAGAAAACAGGGTGCACGTATACGGAATGAAGCCTTATGATGCGATTTGAGCGACGCATGGCGGATTGTTCCCTGTATGTTGTTATATGAGTAGGGTCGCATTAGTTGTTGCTATGTATTATTCTGTTGATTTAGCGTATAAAGCCCCTCATAAGGAGCACGTTCAGAACTCGAATCCATCATACTGCGCGTCTCCTATCCCGCTTAAGTCGATATCTGCCGTGTCTGCCGCCCAGCCCATCGTCATCGTCGCCCACAGATCGCAGAGGACCGCAGGGTTATCCGATAGGCCTGCCGGATCCTCCTGATGATCCATGGTCATCGGCATCATGAAATCCGGCATGTCGGCGCCACCTGCCAGCGAATCCGTCGCCATGCCGCCGCCGGTACTGCCGCCCTGCGACGAAAGGGCATCGTACGAGGAGGAGGGATAGGGACCAGCAAAGCCGCCCTGTCCCTGCCCCTGAACCTGAACTTGCTGGCCCTCCCACATGGGCAGGTACTGCGACAGAGTGCCATCGAGCATGGGGCATCGAGCACGGCCCCGGCCCCGCCCCTCCTCCGCCTCGGGGGAGGCGACGGAGGTAGTGGCCTCGGACGCCGCAACGTTCCTGTAGTACCTGGCCTTCACGGCGCGCAACACGACCCTCATGGCGGCGCAGACGTCGATTTTCTTCTTGGCCTTGTTTCCGTTTCCATTTCCGTTTCCGTTTCCGTTTCCGTTTCCGTTTCCGTTTCCGTTCCCATCCCCGCCCGCACCCCGTTCCCCTTTTCCCATCCTTCGTCCCTCATCCACCGGTCCCTGCTGCCCCTGGCCCCGACCCTCCCCATCGTGCGGCTCGGCCGTCAACCTATCAAGGTGCGACCCGAGGTTGAGGATGCGCCGAGCCCCCGCCCAGTCAAACGCCGGGCACGCGGGCACGGGGAAGCTGCACCGCAGCGCCACGATGAGCGCGAGGATCAGCCGGCTGCGGTCCGCGCCGCAGAGCCCCAGCATCTGCGTCGGTGATAAGGCGGAGACGCGGTCGAAAAAGGCGCGCAGTGGCACCATGGCCGCGGTGAGTTTGTTGGCGTCTATCGCTGACGATGGCGATGATGGCGATGAGGAAGATGGGGCTTGTTGGTGCTCGTTGTTGTTTTTGCTGTTCTTGCTGTGCTGGGGCATCCTCATGAGGGGCTCCGCCACCAGGAAGATTTCTGCGAAGAGGGATGCCATGAAGATGCTCGCTGCGGTGTTTCGTAGTGTCTCGGTTAGCGGTGGGCCCTGGGTGAGGGGAAGGGGGCTAGATAGATAGACACATGAGTGGCCCAAAGCTCAGAAGAAATCAGCGGAGCATATAATGGACATGAGATGACTTACGCGCACTCGCCAACCACTCAGGAATGGCGCTCTGCCACTCCCGCAGCTGCGCCTCGAGGCCCAGGTGCATAAGATTTTGACGGTAGTCGATCGGGCTACCGTTCTTGGAGTTCATGCAGGCCCGGCCCAGCTCGTCAGCCGCGTTCGTGATGTGCTGTAGACGCACGAGCCAGACGAGCGTCTGGTCCCCGTTGAGCGCGCTGCTCTGCTCCAGCACCTCCCAGCAGTGCGCCACCCACGAGTTGTACGGCAGGGCCGGCACCCTGCGCCATGTCCAGCAGTAGCTGCTTGGGGTATTGTTGTGTTAACAAACTAACGTGGGAGCGCGGAAACGGCTGGGGCTGGGGCTGGGGCTGGGGAAGGGGGAGCGAGGGGAGTGGATGGGGGGAAGGGGGAGAGTGGAAGAAACGTTCTGCGCTCACCTCGACAGGGTGTACCGGCACGCGAGGAACGCGCGGATTCCAGGTAGTTGGTCCTGCGGGTCCAACGACACGTAGCCGCCCTCCTGGTCGAGTTCGAGATCTTGGACGATGTCGACGGCCATGCGCATATACTGGATTAGCTGTCTGTTTTTCGGCCGCAGGTGGAACGGATACCTAGATGGCGTCGCGACGACGTCGTCCGTGAGCCTCGTTCGTCTTTGTTACCCCACAAAGCCGGACCGTATGTGGTTGGACTCACCAGGCGCAGTATATCAGTAGCCCCTGCAGCATCTCCAGCGACTTCTCGGAACTGGTGACGAACTTCAGGCCGAGCACCTTGCGGAATTCCTCGTCGTAGAGGTTGTGCCCCTGCAAGCTCGTCGTGCAGCTCGTGACGGCCAGGATGGCCAGCAGCACGAAGGGCATGTCGCGCGCCAGGGACCGCACGTCGGCGCCGTCCGGCAGGGCGACGCTCGGGCAGTGCGGCAGCAGCGTGTCCCGGAAGGTCGCGAGCAGCCTCTCGGCCGAGTCGAGGTTGAACTGCGGCTGGATCACCAGCTCGCCAAGGGGCCTTCGCCGCCGCGACGACCTCGCCGAACTGCTGGCCGTCGTCCATGACGACGGCGTCCTCGACAGGTCGTCGAGGCTGAAGATCTCGCCGCCGCCCTCGCCCTCGCCCTCCTCTCCCTCGGGAGACGGCACGAGATCACCGAGGATGCGCTCGTGATGCTCCCGCAGCGAGTCGAAATGGACGGTGGGGTCCTCGTCCGCGGGCATGCTGAAGTCGATGCTGAACGTCTTACTCGGTCCGGGCGGGGGCCGGATGATGGCGTCTCTGTAGTTTTGTGCGATGGGCGCTTAGTCACTTACTTACATACATAGGTAGCAAGTAAACTACACGTCTGATGTGTGATCGAACAAGAACCAGCCAAACAACTTAATAACTTACGGTGGACAGTTCTTGGGCCGGCGGGTTCGGGGACCGGTTCTGAAGACACACTCCCTCTTGAAGTCGGCGCACCTAGCAGACGGGATACAGCTGTAAGCAAGCCACCATACCTGGAAGAAGAAGAAAAGAGGGACCAGAGATATATGGGCGTCAATACCGCTTGCAGATGCCGGGGTGAGGGCTGGCGAGGCACTTGACCTTGGAGCTCCGACACGCCTCGCAGGCGTAGTTCATCTTAGCCCTAGGGCGCGCTTGCGCTTGCGACCCACCAGTGGTTGAGTGCTCCATTATTTGGTTGGAAATGTGTGTTAACAAGGCGGTTGCATCAAAGCCGGATCGGGGCTTTGTCCGGGGGGTGGGTTGCCGTGCTTGACTCTGTGTGTCTGGCACAAAAGCTACTTAGTAGGTAGGTCAGTGTCTATAGTCTCACTAAGCGACCGGCAAACAAGAAAAGGGCGACATTCGGACTTCGCGAGCCTTGTTGTGTGATCTGTTATCTGGAGCAAGCGTCGATAGGGGAAGGGCTTGGGGGAGTATTCGGGGGCATCTTTGATGACTTCCCGCGGGTTGTGTGTATCTGTGGAGAGATCCATCGACCCTCCGTGAACTCAAGCTCCGTCCTCGTTCGGCGGTAAACTTTTGTGGGACCGCCACCAGCGATCCACGTACGACCCACCATCCGAGAGTTCATGCGTCCGCTTGACGTATATAAACCTCCTACACGATTTGAAGCAAGGAAACTGGCGGTATTGAGCCAATATACTGAGGAGGATCTAGAGTAATTGAGCATTGATTGTCTTTATATACATCCTCAATCTTAACATGATCCCTCAGCACAGTTCGTCGGAACATGATGCCATGGATCGGAAGCCGTTCCGGTTTATTTCGTACTGAGGAGAAAATCAAGATAGATGTAGTAGAGAGCCTGAACGCTCCCCGTTTAACATACATTATCATGCAAGGTGTTCGCACGGGCACAGGAACCCCCCTGGCTTTTCCGTAACCCATTTCTAACTACTGAAGCCATGGAACCATTACCATTAAGACCCTTATCTCCTCATCAAAAACGCCATGCTCGTCACATAAAGGGAAAAGGGACGTGCCGCAAATTGCTAGGCGCTGCTGAAGACTGGAAAGACAAGGACCTAGCTATACCATTTTATGAGCCCGAGTATTATTCCCAGAACGAGGAGGAGGGTGACAGCGAGCACCGTAACCGCGATTATCTTCGATTTCCTCGGGCTCACGCCCGGCTGTGGTGAGTCGTCGAAGGGTTCCGAGCCTCTACTGAAGAAGGGTTTGATTTGGTTATAGGTTGTGGAGCGGGTCAGTGTCAACCGCAAGGATCCCCGCTCGACGTCGTCCGCTGTTTGGAAGCTCCGGATGCTGCGCTCGCTCATCGGGGTGGCGGGCGACGCCGTGTCGCGGGTGTGCGCGTGCGCAAGCGGTTGTGGTATCTCTAGTCCGGTGGACATAATCGGGGCTTCCGCACCGTGGGTTTGACTTATTGCCGAGCCGGTCCTGCTGGGAGGCAGGGGAAAGAGAGGAAAGGGCGTGTAAGGCGGTGCTGGGCCTTCGTCGTCGTCGCCGCCTGCGTCTGGACTGGACTGGGATCCACTGCTGAGATCATGAGGCTGAGTTGAGAAGTAGCCATCTGACACTGCGGCAGCATCTCCTCGCGTGGTAACCGCGACGGAGGGAACAGTCAGAGGGACTGCAGTCCCGGTCATTTCCTGCTTCGATCCGTGAGCGACTCGTTCCGAGAATCTTAGGTGATGAGTGACACAAACCTGTTCCCTGTGCCTTTGGGCCTTTTCGGATAACATATCGTCGACCAGAATTCCCCAAGCCACCTAAATCAAGGAATGGTGTAGCCTATATAACACGCGAACTACTACCCCAGAGATGCCGATATGAAAGTGAGTAAAGGAATGTAGCTGAATTCGATAGTCGTCTAGATCGCCAGTATCGATATAAGCATCAATGGCCCCGTAGCAACACTCGAGATAAAGAACCGACGAAGAAACGCTCTTCCAATGGCCTGACACGCTCGATGGACACGACGAACCACTATGACGGAATAACGAAAGGACGGGTGGGTGGTCCCTTTGAATTAAACCCCAACCTCTCCTCCCGTCCCCATGCAGCCGGTTGAAGGATCAGCGAACCGAACCGGGGGGAGTTCTCGGCAGCTTCGTCCCTGACATGGTCTCAATTACCCGCCAGGCACCCGGGTTCTCTATCATCATAACAACAACCCGCATAAGGGTCTTCCAGCGGTTAGGAAGCCCATTGGCGGGTTGGAAGACGGCGTCCAACGGTGATTGCGTACGCTACATCAAAAGGGGGGGGGGACGAATGTGGGTGTGGCAGACCCGTATCTTGGCACCTCATCCGAAGACCAGAGTTGATTCTCTCTCCAACGGGAAACGGTCAACTCAATACTTCGTAAGCTCGTTAAGGAAATGCGACGTCAACCCACAAAAAGTCGTGCCGTCTCGATAGAAGCGCGAGGGAAGCTGAGGCCCCATGATCGTCGAGGCCCCGGAAATTGACTCGATGCCGTTCAAAGGTTTTATCTACTATCGGCCCACCACGGAGAATTTCGACAGCCCTAAAAGTCCGAGAACTTTCCTCCTTAAGGAGATTATCGGATTGCCCCTGCGACAGGAGGTCTGTCTCGTTGGAGGAGCAGGGTTTTGCTATTCCCCCAGGTTGGACCTAATGCCTTGTATATCATCAAATAGGCCCCGCCCCCAAGACTGGATGTTTGACTCTCCTCACGGCATCCGGACATCAACGTACTTGCCATAACTCAGCCCCAGCAATCCCTGACTATATTGGCTTCGAATGCGACTGTAGGCAACCAGAGATATATCCATTGCGCATAGCATTGGTCCAGCTCGACATAGAGGCACTCAACCAGCATGGGACAACCCTGCTGTTATGCGCACCGCATCTTAACTGGTGCATCCGGCTTACTATCACATCAGCACCCGCATAATACGTCCTCGCAAAACCCCCCCAAAATGGACGACAGATATTGAAAATGAGGCACGGCTATTTGACTAAACATCGTTGTACGCGTTCTGATCACGGAAAGGCAAGGCAGTGCTAGCGAAAAGGAACCCCCAAATCGAAAAGGCTGCCGTGTGGCTTACTGAGGCCAGGTCAATAAGACTTAAGTCGCCCTCGGGGATGCGGTAATGGGGCAGGGCTTCACGGCTCACCGACCTAGGTTATGCTTGAAGGAAGGTCACTCACCTCGAGAACAGGAGGACTCGGAGCATGACCAACTTCTTGGACTTCTCAATAAGATTGAACAAGATACTACTTGCTAATCTACAACCTCCTGCAGGAGGCAGTACCTCCAAGATCTAGCAGTCAGGCGATGCAGTCATCCCGTGTTGGTACCCACCTAGACAAGCCGCCTCTTCCTTTGATAAAGGACCTTCAAATGGTTTCCGCTCAAGACGAGTCTATCATGGCGTCACTGCCCTACCCTATGCGGTTGAACGATGGGGCGGAGCATGGTTATCCGATTTGGCTGCCCAGCCTCTCGCCATGAATTCCTCGCTGAGAAAGCGTTTAAGGAACCGACCGACCCCCACTCCCACTACGCAGATCAGACACAACCTACCCCTCGCAAGATCTCGCGGTTCAATATGTTGCCACTACGTAGTTTTCAAGGCTAGGACTTTCCAGAGCCGCATGGAATTACACAGAATGTAGAACTCATCGCATTCCGCTTTCTCATCCCGGCCAAGATACGCTTCTGATACATGCCGCACGACATTGAGACTTACGTGAACCTTTAACGGCGAGATGATGCCCCAATGGAACTCTCAAGGCAGCGCCTCTCCGTATGGCTACCGCCACAACCGATAGCTAGAGGCAATAGAGCGCCTTTGTTGGGCTCTAATCGCTAAGCGCATCCTCCGGAGGTCTCTCCTACTTCCAGCAACCGACCTCATGACGCACCTGTAATTCACGAAACCGCTCTCACGCAAGTCAGAGCAACATCAGTACGCGTGCGGCGAGGGCGGTCATCCACTTATCTAAGGCGCACGATGAACCCCATCCCTGCACGTACATGGAAGTATCCTCTCTGCATCCGAAATCGCCCCCCGTGGGTATTTATTAGCCTGAATCGTCCGTCTAAAACGCATCTGTCGCCGCACCATGAGGCAGACAAGGGCTGCGGAGCCAACGTTGCTCTTTCGCGCCGGCCGTCGCGAAGCAGTGCAGTGTTGCGAGCACCCCTACTTCTCTCCCGCATGAGTCCGAAGGGAGCGGTCTGGACGGGAATCGCTGCTCCGGCTGCGCAACGAACGGCCTGCTGGGTGTGGATGGGTTCGGCGCAACGCGGTACACGTCGGCGACGGGCAGTATACGCGCCGTCATCGACCCCGTTTTGGCCAGAAGCTGAGAGCCCGGTCGAGGATCCGTTTGGGACCACCACAGTGCCTTATTCTGGGAGGAGGGCTGAGATCCTTGCGAGCGTATAATACATCACTTACACCCTCATATCTCCCCAGAACAAGACTTAAGATTACTCTCTGAGCTAACGGAAACCGCGAGCCTATATACTGCGGTTTCTGGACCGTCGGAGGTTTCACAGAGAGACCAGACGAACTTGAAGCTGAAGAGGCGACGTTGCTGCGTTATAAAGTGCCATTTTGTCACCAAGATGGGGTTTTTGAAGCTTGGGAGGCATGAATGAGGACATTGTAGGATTTTTATTTAGATGTTAACCTCAAAGAATCGGCATGTTATACACGTACACGTTCCTATCTACGCCGGTGCTATAGCCCCTTTATCCCAAAACATGCGACGCGGCTTGATTCCGCGATAATATCCACCATGTCTGGTATAGGGAGACCCGTTTCAGGGAGACGCAGCAGGGTGCTAGGCGCACCAAAGCCTCTTCCAATGGGTAGTCTGTAAAATGCAGAGGCACATGAAACACGTCAACCATCAACTCGCTCATAAGTTGGTAGCGTCATCTCCCCGTCCGGGCGATACGGGCGTAGAGTGCAGTGATCAAAACATCAGTTATGGCGCCCCGTTGAATCAACTAGACGGGCCGCCACCTATTCGATCTGCTCCTAGGTCCAGGAAGAGGTTCACTAGATCGATTGTGTTATCTCCACCGATTGAGACGTTCGCCGCTTGCTCCGCTATCACGCCAGGTGACGCATTGTCTGAATAGGCATTACTAAAGAACCTGTCGAGCGAGGTCTGAGCCGTCGTTGCATCGTTGATGGTCTCTTCCTGAAAAATATACAAGACCGCAACGCGAGCGAAGTCGAGAACTTGACCGTCAAGAGTGAAGGTGGGGGTTGGCTGCAGTGTAGTCGTTGCGCTACTAGAAGCAGTGGTGGTTGAGGATGGAACTCCTGCAGTTGGATATTGTGACACCTCATAATGCCCGCGGGGACTCAACGTCGTGTCAAGGACGGTGGAAACCGAGCTGTCAAACGTAGGCGCAGTGGTGTACGTACTCATAACAAAACTGGCACCATCAGTTACTGCCGGGTCCGCAATCATAAGGGTAGCATCCGTCTCTTGTAGAACTGTAGTAGAAGGGGCGCCATCAGCTTGAAGAAGTGTTACGTCCGGACTTTCGTCTTCTATTTCGAAGGAAACACCTTCCACTCGCAGAGCCTGACCGTCAAACGTGACTAACGCATTTTGCGTATTGCATGAGAGGTTTCCGGAATTGAACTTTGCCAAGAGGGTCATGGCAGAAAGAGGGATAGAGAAGTTGGCTTGGGCATCCTCAAGAAGACGAGGGATTGCTTGGCCCATGGTGACGTTACTGACAGTGGAGTCGGGCGTGTCAATAGAAGTCGTGGTGCAGCCCTGGGCAGAAGGAATAGTGCAATCTGAGCCGGTAAAACCGAACGAACATATACACGAGCATTGTCCCTGGTTAACGACGATTGTGCCACCGTTCGCACAAGTCACCTGACCCCCACACTCTTCGGTGGAGGGCTGTGCTGCACCATTGTCGTCTGGCTTGTTGATGACCAGAAAATACAGCGGCAGGATTATAGCAGCAGCAATGATGCACAGCAAGATGAACAGAAGCACAATAGCCACCCAAAGCGGCATGCCACAACAGCGTCGTTTCCGCTTCTGTTCGCCTCCGTTATCTGGTTGGTTGCCTGATTGATCGGGACCGCGATATGATCTCCGTATAAACGGTAACGGCCAGGAGTTCCCACTTTGCCGATCGGCCTGGCGACTCCCTGTTGCGGGTGGCGGGAAAGCAGCCAGCATATCGGAGAGGCCAGATTGATACTTTTCCCTGTCCACTATGGAAATGTCAGCCCATCACGACCACCAACGAATACCTCACCAACACGTACAAGTATTTCTATCCCCATCGCTGCCGTATATGGCCTCCGGGAAATCAAGTTCGCCAAAACGGCTTGTTGGTCTTCGTCCTTTATCCATTATGGACGCCAACCTAGTCGCACGCCGGATGAGGTCGGGCAAGCTCGTCAGGCTTCCTCTGGCCTCTGCATCCCTTACTGCGTCGATGTCTAAGCGAGGCGGGCGTCGCAGAGCGGATAATCTAAATGGCTTCGGGGACGGTGTGGCATGTCGTACGGACAATGGATCTGTCGCACTCGCGGCTTGAAACGCACTTAGCATGGTATCCGCTGTCACTGCTCCTCCAGTCCCCTTCGATGAGTTATCCGAGGAACTCGATGGACCTTCCACGTAAGCCGTGCCTTCTCGGAAGGCTCCATCTTGCGCGGACTTCGGGGCGGCCTCGGGCGAGGGATCTAACTTGTCCGAGTTTCTCGTCACAACAAGCGAGGGCTTTCCCCTCTTTCCAATACTCGCGCTCCTCACTAGGCGGCTTTCATCTGCGTCATCACTATAAACAGACTCTTCTGCAATCGTGTCATCAAAAAAAGCCCCGTTATTACTGCTGAGAGCTGGCGATATCTCTCCGTAGCTTTCCGGTATCGCTGCGCTGGAGGCGCCAGAAGCATAAGAGCGTGTTCTTGGGCTCTCTTCCGGGATCGGGGATACGAATGAGGCGGTAGAGTAAAAAGACGAATCGCCTCTCCTAGAAGAAGGCGGCGGTCCCAAATTCACGCTTCTCCGGGGCGGGCCAGTGGGCGCGCCGGTGGGTGCATCCGCTGGCAATGGGAAGTCTGGAATCGATCCAACCGAGGAAAGGGTTGACGGCCTTGACGACGAACTTCTCTGCGTTTCTGCCGCCGAGACCTCCGATCCCCGAGGATTTTGTCGCGAAAGAAACACGGGGGTCGGGTCTTGCACACGGGACCCGTCCAGAATCGAAGGCACATGGCTTGGACGTGGCGGGCGTTGTGGGGGCTGCGACCTGCCGGGTGGCGGTCTGTAAGGCCCGGATTCGGCTGGCGGAGAAGGGATAGGCCCGGCCAGCGGCCACTGGGGCACCTGGGTCGGTCTTGATATTGGTAGAGCAGACTGCCCGTCCCTCATCTGGATTGCTGCCGGTGCTTGAGGGCGGGGGAACCGAGGGCCACCTGCATCAAAATCTTCTACCGGGTGCTGCGACACCGCTGATGGATCTGGAAACGGAGGTGCCTTCCCCCTGGGAATGCCTGCATGAGCTCGCTCCCTTGCCTTCTGGACAGATCCGGACATCGCTGGCGGCTGATCCATTCTCCTCCCATTTTGAGGTTGACTCATTTAGACAATGCTTCAAATTCGTAACCTCGAAAACCGTACCGACACTCCAACGCTAGTTATGTTTCGAATCCCTTTCGCTATTCATCTAGCTATATCTGAGCACGCGGAAGGCCCGAGTTGTGGTAAAGATCTGTTAGTAGTGTGGGTAATTGGTGAGATATCGGTGAACGCGTCGCCTGAAGGCCACGAAAATCGAACACCGGAATTTTTAGTCTTGTGTATCGTCGTTCGGGGTACCTAGCCGGATCTAGAGGAGAGAAGTCGCTGGTGGCGCAAACACGGATTAGCTGAAGCACGATGGGAGGTTGTGCAACGGTCCGAAATGCTAATCCAAGAGCGCACCGGCCTATGGTTGATAATGCAAACTGGAAACCGTAGGTAACAAGCTTGACAAATCCACTGCGTAATGCGGAGCAGTAGCACACGAGAGCCAAATCACAAAGTGTGCTCTAAAGGCAAGAAGCTGTTCAAATTTAATTAACCATCTGTTCTCACATGTCAATGTCATGGTAGGTAATTTATTTACTTGCACTGGGACCGGTGCCAGCATGGATGAATATATTGTCCATCACCTGCGCAAGAATACGTAAACTGATGCAGCGTATCTCAGCCCCTCTGCTAGGCCTATACAAGTCTCCGGGGCGAATGATAAAGACAGGGAGCCGCCACATCGAGGGGGTAGGAGAGGATATAGAATATTAACAACATACCGTTAACGGACTTGAAAGCTGATAGTCCTCAATGGCCTAGCCAGCAAAGGACAATGTCGGCCAATTAAGTTGAGTGGGATGTGATGATGTCCAGCCTCTACCTGGCCATTGCCGTGTAATCCAATAGGTCAAGGATGAGCATGCAGAGTCCACATGTGACGTTTCTCGCAGTGGCCTAGGAGATCCAGAAGCTGATACAGCTGAAATTGGAGTGCAGAACCAGTATGCAGTGATGTGTAGCTTGGCGGTCGCACAGCAGCGTCACTCCTTACTGCGGAAAGAAGGATGGATGGGTGTACCAGTCACTGCTCGTGTTTCAGATCAGCAAGGTTGGAAGACGAGTATAAGAGACGTATAAAAGAGCCTCAGGCCTCCCCTCTCGGAGTGCGATGGATGTCTGAAATGCGTCGATCAGGTGGCAATCACGCAGATTACTGCAGGCGTTTGCCGGAACTCAACCGACAGACCAGTATGTAGATGCGCGAAGGGGTGTATGGCGGATGCAAACTGTCTGCGGTTGATTTTGTTTTGGGGATGTCCCGAGGTCGACGGTCTGGGATCTCAGGAAAGACAAACAAATGGGTGCCGGACTGAATATAGAAAGAAAAAAAGAGACTACCTTAATGCGAGCAAGCAAGCGGGGTCTTCAAGACAGCTTGAGATGCAATAGAAAGAAAATAAAAAGTAAACGAAAGTAGAGAAGCGTAGAATGAGCGTCAGATTGCGGGCCGAGACCACAAATGGCGTGTGCGTGGTTCACCGCCGTCGTGGTTGAAGTTGACCGTTCGAGCCGTCGAGGCGCGAGAGAGAGAGAGGCAGGTTTGAAATCCGGGCAGGAAGCGAGTCGGAAGAGAGTGCAAAAATTCGCGCCCACGCAATGTGCTCCCAAGGTAGAGAGAGAAACGGCGAGAGAGATAGGGGGACCCACGAAGAAAAGGGCATTGAAAGGATTCCTTCAGAGGCTACAGAGATGGACGGGTGGGCAGGCTAGTCGCATGGTCTTGAATGTGTAAGTTGCGGGTCCTAGCGGACCGGGCAACCTAATGGATCATTCGAAATGGACGCAAATGGACATAGGATTGACGAAGGTGGAAAGGACAGTTATGGACACGATACTGACGGACCGCGAGGGTGACCCTTGGACAGTGGAGGCAGCACCCCATCATCCGGATGTTCTAAATAAGCAAGGACCACACCTAAACTAGTAAGCATCTCCCGGACGAGCAACCAAAATTGAATTGAATTGCCAAGTGCATTACTTACGTATTATACACAAAGTTGTCAAAATTCATTAGTTACAACCTCATTGCAACTGCCAATGCAATCGTCGTTTGCAAGCTTAGAACAACAGGCTTACACTCAGAGTACAACAATGTCAGGTACATAAGAAGTAACATGTAACGCGTTAGTTAGGGGCTATCCCCAAATCATAAGCGTTTTGTTTTAGTTCGAGGCGGAAGAGACGTGCACGCTGGACGAGGAACCAAAAAGAAACTCGAGCTAGAACTTCACATTGTCGCAGCCCTGTAACCGAACCCTGGCGTCGCGCTGCTCCCTGCAAGGTCCAATATCGTCAGCGAATCACGAACGAGCCTCTACTAATCGGAAACCCTAGCGTCGTCACTTGCAGACTGATACTGTTCCTGTCATACCTCGGAGCAGAAGCGACCTAAGCCGTCATTGTGGGGCTTCTCGGTTTCGCTCTCAATCTCGACAGCTTCTCGATGGCCTGATACGTGCAGTCTGGTCTTGGTAGGCCGCGGATCGACTTCACCCGGACCGAGTGGGATGCGAATATACGTACGTAATATAGATTAGCACAATACCTAAGTAGGATAAAATTCCGGACGTCATGCACACTCGGCTAAGGCAGGGTGGTCCCTATTATTGCGAGGACGCCGTCCAGACTGTATAAGGCGTGGCAGAGGGTAATTCATTGATCCTTCGTTGATCGCAAATTTTCTACGGGAGTACATCTTCCAAGGGGACGTCTTAGCAGAGTACCCCATTCGATTACTAACTACAAGCACAACCCCAAACAACAACCATATCAAGATAGTATCAACCACCAGCACCTTCTAATTGAATCCATAGAGATCAGGCGGGATAATTTTCAAGTGAACAGCAGAAAGATCTTTCTATCTGTCGCCAACCCTTGGATGGCGCCACACACGCAACCACGCGTTGGCAGAGCTGTGTCTGCTGCCGGGTATAGAACCTACGTAGAGAAAAGGGGCAGAGGAACGTCAGCTGCACAGCTGTACGACCGAGAATTTTTACGCGGCCGCCTCCTCTGTTGGTCCTCTGTGGAACGAGTCTACCTATTTATATAATAACTGCGTTTGTACAATCACTCAACAGGCTCTGCCATGGAATGTCTTTCGGCGCCACGTTTGCTTCCGGTTCCATGGGGCGGGGTCTCGTCCGTCCCTTTAATAATAACGCCGTCGTACGGATATCGTAACAGAATGCTGATAAGGATCATCCTAGCTGCTTAAAAAGATAATCTCATGTCGTCCCGGCTCCATTCACACCGCATTAGAGTATGTCGTGGTAGAGTTTAAGTTTGCGACAGGAGCACCCGTATGTTTTAGACATTGACTCTCGGGGACCACATGGCACTGGACGCATGCAGGCACCGTGACTGGCCCCACTTAATTCCCGCGGGGCCAAGACATCTAATTGAACCTCTTCCAATCCACTGGAACGGCGTCATATCCTTACTTTTAACTGTGATCAACACTGCATGCACTATCCTATGACCTTCGCATATCGAAAGATTACTTTGCCACTAGCGGAAGCATCCATGTGTACACTTCTGTGGTCTTTTAATACATGGTCATAACTTTGACGTACAAACAGCATAATTAGCTCTTATGTCTACTCCACGTACGTGATGCGGCTCGTTGACACACCCCGCCCCTGACATGCGCTTAGCTGCTTATATCAATGTACAAGAGCCAGCTTGGCTATTCCAGGGTATACACGTTCCTGATGGCTATTAAACTAGGCCAATTCGTATCCAAGAAGACCCAAAGCGGAGGCTGGCTGATGCTAATTATGAGCTGGTAAATTTTCAGCTGGTAACGGCCTAGTGGGTCGAGGCCGCCCACTTAGTCCCCCGTGAAGAGACCTCACGGCCGCATGCGATGCAGGGGGTTCTCTTAAGAGGCGAGAACTGGATCGCCAATGAAAGAGGCTTTACCTAGAAGTGTGCTAGATCTAAGTGAATACCTCGGTGGAATACCTTCATTAACATAGATGCCAATTGAAGCTGTTGTAAGGTCTCTCGCTTTTTAAGGCGTGGGCATCGTAGCCCTAAGAACCGGACATAATTGACGCACAGGTCCTCATATTCACACGTGATATGCCTACTAGACCTAATTTTCGGTATGTTTTCTTCAGTGATTCTCTGAATAGGGGTCTCAGACAGCCTGCGTGAAGTGGACATGATGGAACCTCGCCATGGGCAATCCTACGGTCATCCCTCTAGTCTAAATGATGGCTTGATGATGGAGAGCCATAGGCAAGGCCTTCCCGTCGACTCTAAACCCGCTTGTGTGCCTCAACTGCTCTGTGTAGTTTGAGCAGTCCTCATATATCAGTCTACGCTCGCAAACCCAATAGCATGTATTTTATTATTGGATCAAGTGCAATCTGTCGTGTGTTGGACCTGTAGACACTATCATTCAGCATCTCGTTGCGGTACCATATGCCGGCTTCTATATCAACAAGCAAGACTGTCCCACTAGTCTGACCATAGCACGCGTTCAGGTAATTACCAGCTCTGCAAGCAACCGTGACAGAACTGGTGCAGCAATTCAGCCGCGTGGGTATATTAACGGTCACTACCATGTTGGACTGCGGCCAGAGATTACCAGACCGCATCGTGATTACATACGTTCAGGGAAATGTTCGGAATATACATGATCCGGAGCTAGATAACCCCCTTCATGATGGTTCAGCCTGACCTCGAATCGCCGCCTATATAACAGGGGAGGATCCTCTTATAAGATTCCGGCTGCTTGAGAACTTACTTGCTATGGACGCGTACCTGTCGAGAAGCGGACGACACGCAATGGGTTTAGAACACACGGCGTGGTGCCAGCTGTCAAGACCTGTTTATCCCCGCTCAGTCGCGTTCAGTTGCGATGAGGTCTGTATATAGATTGAACTCGAGGTTTGGCGTTTCAACGTCACAGTAGGACCGGTTCTATTACGGCGACGAGCCATTGACAAATAAGAAATGATTGAATGACGGGATAACTAAGGAAACGAAGTCGAATAATCGCTTATCTTCCTGAACAAAGTCCTTTATAGGTACCTAGTGGCCGCGATGCTCGAGTATACCGCAAAAGATGTTATGCCATCAGAGCAGCTTACCCATCTAACTACTATTAGCAACTTAGCTTATCTTTTCACAATGATGTATGCAATAATAAAGCTATGCTACACCATCTTATGTTGTTTTCACGTTGTAAATGTCTATCTAATGGCTACTAATCTTGTATCTCTCGACCTTCAGAACATGATCAATTCAGCACCGCTCAATTCATCACACTTACTTCTTCCACAACCAGTTTCACTACTGGCTTCCTTTCCTCCTACTACCCAGTAAGTACACTGACAACGCGTGATCACATATCTTCAATTGCCCATACAGTAGCAGGCCTATCTCAGCTCTCTGGCTGGCGTCTAGCAAGCCACCGGATTCACTCCAAAGGCTTTGACTACACGCTACTCTTGTTTTTTTCTAGATTTTTTTTACTTCCTCTCACAACAACAACACTCGTCCTTTCACACAGAACCATCAACTCAGACCACTCGCATTCTACATTTTTAAAATCTTCTCCCGCCGAGTACGCTGCTACTCATATCGAGAACTTTCACGCTGTCCTGGACGCGACACCGATCAAGATGTCCGGTGGAAAGAAACAGTAAAACATATCTTCTCAGGGAACGAAGGACGACAGCGGATCTGATCACCGTGGATCTGACGAGCGTAAGAAGCACGTCAAGAGACCGATGAATTGCTAGATGCTCTTCCGCCAGGCTCGCGCCCCGGGGATTAGGGCTGAGAATCCCCAAATTCAAGAATGGTGATGTGTGTATGTAACCACCAATCTGCTTTACCCTGTCTCGTCTTCCACCTTTCCTCTCTTGTGGACTGAATTGACGGCTAACCAACCGAACAGCGAAGGAGACCGGCCGTGAGTGGTCGGAGATGCCCAAGGTGAAAAAGCAAGCCTGAAAGGCCAAAGCAGAAGAGGTAAAGCGACAGTACGAACGCGACCACCCGGGCTGCAAGTACCGCCCTCAACGTTCTTCCAATAAAATGGGGAGGAAGTCAACCTCTGGCGGTGCTACTGAGAACGCCAATGGCGCACACAGCTCTGCGGGCTAGGGGTGCTGGCTTATAAACACCCCCGCCACCTCCCAGGGGGCAGCTTGGATCCCATATGGTTCAATCAACAACGTCGAGATACCTTATGGAAGCCCACTGACGCCTATGAACCAGGGGGGTATGGGCGAATTTGGCAGCGTATTGACACCCTTTACCCGAATGGCTCAGGGTCAGGGATCCTGGCTTATAAACACTCCTGCCACTCCTCATGCAACAGCTTGGGCCTCATATTGTTCAATCAGCAACTTCGGTCTTCCTCGCGACTATGCCAACGAGCGGCACGAATTCTCCCATATCAACATGGACCCTTTACCCCTGAATAGCGGAGTGAATGACCCCTTTGCAACCCAGGATGATGTCCTTAATGACTCACGCGAGGTTAGCAGCCCGAATACTCCTATGGGCGTCTCCCAGGGTCTATCTAGTCTGGACCCGTCTGGTCCTGAGCAGACTGACCAGAACGAAGTTACTCCGACGAATCCGATTCTTTCTAACGACTATGCGAACACCTCTACCGGAATCTCCTCGCAGACTGATTTAGATGGCGCCCTTTTGAATGACGCAATTGATTTCGATTCCTTCGGTACGGACCTGAATTTATCCATGTTCGACTGGAAGGAATACTACTCTAAGAAGCAATTCTTGTCATGACGCTACTACGGTGCCGCCCATTAGCTGCGTATACTTCTATTGATTCAGAGAAGTAGGTATTAGAACTCCCCATGCACTGATTTCCTTGAACATCAAAAGATGATGAATGCGATGCTAAAGGTATGTGAATCGTTTCATATGGTCGGCCCGACGAATCTGAGCTTCTTGACTTCTGCGATTGCCCTGCTAAGTAGCCTGTTCTTTTGATCAGTGTGATCCTGATAATAGCCTGTACCTTGTATATGGTGGTCGTACCTACGACTAACACAATCCTAGCACAGAGTAGCCAAAATACTACGTCTGGCTAATCTTTGAATCCAGATAGCGCTTATCCTCGAGGTAGTTCCATAATATAACCAACATACTTATGACGAAGCCATACAGCAACATCAATGCTTCATACTCTCAAATTTTCTATTATGCTCCCTCGTCTTTAACAGTCAGAGCCATTGGACCGGCTACTAGCGAGGACTTCTCCTCTCATATTATTTGCGAACATCTCACAACCTCACCAAACCACGAGTACATCCCCCACCACGACACTAAAATTTTATCATACGGCTTACCTTTTCCTTTCTTGTCTTCTACCGAATACGGTGCCTTACCAACGAAATGTTAGACACTACTTTAGATTCATCACCCGCCTAGGCGTCTGGTGACGACGTACCAGCACAGCTGAGGATGGCATCCAACGGAATAGACGAAAAACATGGGCTCTGACGAGGAGGGAAAGTACGTCAAGCGGCCCATGAATACCCGGATGCTGTTCCGCCAATTGCGAAAGGCAGTCACGAGGGCGGCCAATCCCAAGAAAAACGGCGAAATTTGTACGAAACCCACCAATACTCCTTCGCTATATTATCTTCACTCTTTCTACTATAGAAATACATTGATGGCTAATCAACCGAACAACCAAGCTAATCAGCGCCGAATGGACGGCATTAGCTTAGGCTGAAAAGGATTATTGGAAACGTCTGGCCGAGGAAGTAAAACACCAGCATCAGCTAGATCATGGTAATTATAAGTACATGCCCGGAAAACGAACCACTACGAAGAAGGGGGGAGTATGGTCTTCCAGCGCTGCTTTGCAACTCTATGGGCGGGTTTACGGTACCGCCCAGTCTTACTACCAATAGGTCTCCCTCGAGCCTCTCCTCTCTAAGCGCACCTTCTACCACCGCTTTCTCAACGCGGTATGGCAATTCGCCCAATCTAACCAACAATCATGTCATGGGATGTGTAGATTCACTTCAAAGTTTGGGCGGCAATATCTCACTCGCACCCATCGGTGTTGATCCTTTTGGTTTCGCGCAGTTGACTCAATCCGCTCAAAGCGGCTACGCTGTTGGCAATGTATCACACTCGGCCATAAGCTTCTCTGTCCCTGCCGACCACGTCAACAACTCTTACGACGTCTCCCAGAGCTATATGGATCTTGTCCTGTTGAACCACAGCAGCGACGTTCCTTTCACGTTCCCGCATGATGGCCAGAGTTCCGGGGGCAATGGTACCTCATTCACGCCCAGGGACCGGACCTTCCAGTTCCAGAATGTCCACAACCAGGCAACGCTGGAACGAACTGTTCAGACGGGTTTGTCGCTTTGTGAGTACTATACTGACAAGTCGACAGAACTCTCTCGGAGCTCCATGGATGATGCCCTCCTAAATAACGGCATAGAGGCTCTATTCGGGACTCAGCACGCTGCACCTTCCAACCCAGTTGGAAACGGCAACCAATTCATGCCTATAAACCAGACCTCCAAAGCTCAGAGTGCTCATTATCAGTCTTCTTGTCACAGCTAGGCTGATCGCGTGGAAAGAGTGCATAGAGTGCGAAAAGTGTAAATTGTCTTAATTAATTTGGGGTCTAGAGAGCGGTGGCTAGAAAGCTCTATGTATAGTGTGGGAGCCCCGGAACAAGGTATGAATGGGTTGGTCGAAATATTCATGGGTCTGCATGGGTCAATGGGTAAAAAATGCATGGGTGGGTATTCCCTCGCCCTACTATGGTAACTCTGGATTCATTCAGACGGTCCGACTATGGAGCTGTACAAGACGGGGATCGAGGATATCACGATCCATGCCGACTATATCACGCCTGGGGTGTGCGAGGGCAGTGAGGGCTGAGGGCGATTCGAGAGTAGATGCATCAACTTGGCAGATGTCAAGACGCGATTCGATCACCATGGGTCGGTGTAGAAATATTTAGGTCAGAACAACAGTCCATAATCTTTCTGTGTTTTATATCAGTTGTTTGCGATTGGCATCCGGGCTGTCTCCGCTGATGACCATTAGCTTAAACCCCGCTGGAGCTTAGCAGGCGAAATGCGGGACAACCACATGTCGCCCTGAGACGGTCGGTTCCTCCCCTGGGTCGCAGCTAATTCACTCTCATTTCGAATGCGGAGCAGTTGCTGTCCTTTCCTATTCAGGCTTGGTCGACCGGGAATTTAAGCTTATCTGCCGTTTGGGTGTGGATGCTGATTAATTGAAACCACCTCCACTTACGGGTCTTGATTTCTAAGCCTCAACATCCTCCGAACGACCTCGAATTCATCCAAGCCAAGCCAAAATATTCAATTGATCCATGCCAGCTTACTTCGGTGTGACTCACAACTCATTGAGACGTCGGAAGGAGACCTTGAGAAAACGCCTCTCTCGGATGGATGACAGCCCGACTCGATGGCTTCAAGCATCGTGAACCGCTCGCGGGGCGGCGGATTGCGTGGCTCAAACAGAGATGAGGCCGTCATGTGAAGATATTTATTGCCTGGACTGTAGTATAAAGAGCCGGCAAGGTTCCGTAGCAGCCTTGAATCAACAAACATCTGGAACACCAACGAACAAACTCAGCACTCATTGCTTATCACACTTGCAACGCTCAGAATGACCACTCCTCAATCTCTCACATTTCTCGGCCTCGGGAACATGGGTTCCGCCCTCGTACAAGCTCTTCTGAAGGCTTCTAACAAAGTGACGATCTGGAACCGCACGGCAGCTCGACCTCAGGTCAAAACCGCTGTTGAGGCCGGAGCTATCCTCGAAGCGGATATCCAGAGGGCCATCTCCAGGAACAACACCATTGTCATCTGTCTCCTTGACTACTCCAGCATCAATACTGCACTGGCTGACATTCCGACCCCTGCCCTCGAGGGAAAGACTATTGTCAACCTGACCAACGGTACCCCGAAACAAGCACGGGAGATGGCAGACTGGGTCGCCACCCACTCTGCCAAACATTACTTCGACGGAGCGGTCATGGTAACGCCTCAAATGATCGGTGGGCCCCACTCATTTTTTGTCGTCAGTGGAGAAACCCCTGAAGCATTCAAGCCCATCGCCTCACTCCTTGAACCCCTCGGAAGGCCGGAATATCTCGGCACAGCCATAGATGCTGCTGCTCGATACGACCTTGCTGCTCTGTCATCCATGTATGGCATGTTTAGCGGAATGTTCGTCGCCATGGCACTCCTCAAAAAGGGACATAGCACAGCCGACGAGAAGCTTGAACCTGTTGTGTCAGGCAGTCTGAACCCATTCTTGGGCGCATTGATACCGTATACTGGACTTATTGCTCGGTCTTGGGATGACAAGGCGTGGGATGATAACCTGGGGAATCCGGTTGGAATGCAAGCACAGGGTTTGAGAAATATTCTGGAGGCTTGTCGTGATGATGGGATAGACGATGGGTTTCTGAAGAACTTGACGACGGCGATGGAGGGGGTGGTGAATGACAGAGGAGAGAATGGCGGGATTGCCGTGATTGGAGAGTATCTCTTGAACGGACAGTTGACCAAAGAGTAATGGCTGGCTAATGAGAGCATTGCATCACTGTTACGCAAGAGATCTTACAAGTATTGTTTTGCCGCAAATTCACGCTCCGCGGTTCTCATGACAAGACATGAGACCCTGACATCACACACTGAAGCATATATGGCTGAAGAAGGATAAATTATTAAGTTGACCTTTAAGAGATCCTAAATAACAGGGAAAGTAACGAAACCTCCTTAAATACATATAAAAACAGTTATAACTAAGAGAAAGGTGTACCAGAGATACATGAAGCAATCTCCCATAGGTCGCTGATCAAACTAAGCCAAGGCTTTAGTTGTTCAATCGCCTTTAGCTGGGTCTGACACAAGACGACAACCCAGCAGTTGTCCAGGAAGAATAGTGACATGTATGTATTAGTGCTTGATTTCGAGGCAGCGTACGGTTACTTCCAAGCCGATGCTACGCTCCAAGGTATGTCCTAGAAAGGGGTATCTACTAGTATTCACCTGCGTAACCTACAACGGTTATTTCAAGTAGCCTACCGCCCGTTCCGCCCCCTCCACGTCATCATCGGTTATAGTGTCGTTGTACGCGCTGACGTCGCGGTAGTACAGCTGCGTGGGAGCCGAAGTAACGGCGTCATCGCCGGCAAGCCCGCTAAAGGAGAAGACCTGCCGAGTTTTCCCAATACCCGTACTATAGCTGTTGTCGGCCGGCCTGTAATAATCGGCGGTGCTGTTGCGCCAAGTGCTGAGCAGGGAGCCCTGATACTCTGGAGAATAATCTGTGGCGAACGCCGCGAGGCCAGTGGGGAAGACAGCATCACCCATGACCTCGAGGTTCAGGCCTTGGTCGAGCACCGCCCACAGGGTCAGGTTGCCCTCCGGAGCGTACGTCGCTGTGCTGTTGCAGAAGAGCGGGTAGCTGTAGCTAGTCGAGTAGGTTATGCCGGGGCTGATTGCTTCAGCGGAGCCCGCGATATCGAATGTGTTCAGGTTCCCGTACCCTTTCGCGTAGACGCGCCCGATGTTGGAGTAGCTGAGGGACTGTGACCATTTCGTGGTGCCTTGTCCACGCTGCGTCACGACGATGGAACTAATGGAGAAGCTGCGCGTTACTGCGATATTGTAATCGAGGGTCTCGTTCCCGCCCGAGGAGTTCTGTGTGATACTCTGCGAAAACTCGATGGTGGGGTTACCCGTAGAAACGTTCCCCACGATACCAGACGTGATGGATCCCTCATCGTCTAACCAGAGGAAGATCTTCCCTGTCACGTACCAAGAGCTCTCCGTTGTCGAGGAAAGAGTGGCACTCGATGCCCCATCGTCCACGAGGCCCACGACATTGATGGTAAAAGAATGGTCATTTCCATCACAGAGAAGGGGCAACCAAGGGGTGATGTCGATCTCTTGCTCCCGGAGGTCAAAAGCTTGAATTCCAACAATGGGACGATGGAGATGTGGGACTACACCCCCGGTGTATATCACGGGGAACGGCCAAGATATACCAGCAAGTTGACCGTCAATTAAGATCTGGACCTCGCGCCAAGAAGAGTACCCAGCATAGGTGCCATACTCATCCTCAAACGTGTGGACAGCGCTCTGGGGTACGTTACTCCACCAAAACTCCTCATTACCTTGACCTTTAACGTCGACCGAGAACACGGCCCGATTCACGTTTCGCGGGAAGCCGATCGTGTTAGTTGCGTTCTGTTCCGGATATGTAAATTGGCTTGGTTCTCCCGCAGAGCCTGTCCGTTCCGTGATGGGAATGATGAGATCAGCAGGTGATTGGCGACCAGCCTGCGCTGGGCCCCTAAAGAATGTGGCCGTGAGAGTCGTATTGAGGATGCCGGTATAAACGTCGTTCACAATGTTTTCCAGGTCGAAAATGATGATTTGTGGTTCTTTCCAGAGAGACAGAAAGGGAGTCATGTCTTTGAGCCAGGCCCAGCGAATACCGTAAGGAGTCGGCTCAGCGGTTGAGGTACGCCACACTTCGGTGTCGCCCAAGTACATCACACCCGTCCGGTCATACTGCCGACCCTTAACCAGTACCGTAAAGTTGATAATCACGTGGTCGAAGTCGCAATCCGGGGGTGTATAGTTCCCTGGCCACGTGAGTTCTGTGTATGACAGGAAGGAAGTTGCCCAACGTACCAACGAAAGGATAGCCATAACTATTGACGAAAGAATGCTCCATCAAGACTACCGTGCAAGAAGGTTCGCCAATAACACCAGCAGCGCCATTCTCACCAAGAGTTAATTCGCTAGGCGTCGGCACCGGTTCAGCGACTTGAAAGCATTCAAGCGGCGGGCTTGTAGTGTCGGGGACTGTGCTGGTGGTCGACGTCAACTCAGTCTCCAACGCAATAACCTTATACTTCGCAAATGGATGAGACCCGATTGTGGCCTTTCGACCCACAGCGAGCGGCGGGTACTTCGCGTTGGGATGCGCCCAAGCACCTGCAACAAGAGCCGCCGCTAGGATTGACCTCATGCTGGCGCTGCATAAACTATCCCACAGACTAGGAAGCATTATCGATGCCGAAGAAAGCCAGGATAGAGACTGCAATTCATGCATTCAAGAGTGAGGGATCCGGATTTAGCGTTGGGAGAGGCATCTTGCAGACGCGACCTTGCAGGGCGAGGTCGTACCGGGGTAGAGCGGCGGACATCGGAATGGTCTACGGACTCGCCACACCCACCCGCAGTCTGAATCCCAACCTGGATAAGCAATTAACGTTGGAGATGACTACCGTATGCACTCACCACCCGGATGGGTAAACAGCCGAAAAATAGAAGGTGACGCAACCTCCGAATACAGATCCGGCAATATGTAGGGTCCAGCCACAGGAAAGCCACAGGCGTGGCTTAGCCTCCCGAGGCTATTTTGAGTCCAGTCCTCGAGTCTTCTCCCTGTTCCCAGCACAGTGCATCACTACTCAACCAGCGTATCCTTTTATGGAACAATGGATATTTAAGGCCTTCGATGGGTGGTCTCCTCAATAATATAGTAACATTATCAACAAGTGCGCAGTTGCTGCAGAACCCCGGGACGATGACCCCTTTTCAAGGCTCAGGGGAAGACGTATGAAGCAGAGAGATGTCGTCGACATAAAAGATCAATATTGACTGATATCAGGAGTTAACATCAAAGGGGCTGGTAATCCTTTGGGTTGACGTTATATTACACAAGGAAACGATCACGGTAACGTTCTAGGGGCTAACCAGACGGAGAAGGTGCTTAGTGGCCAGCGTCACGTTCAAGGAGCGATTCTCGCCTGTGGTGCTCCCTTGGTAAAAGAATAGCGCTTGAAATGCTGTCAGAGAAGATAGAGGCAACGTATCCTGATAGATAAAAACGCCCAGGCATGAATAATTGGCTGAAGGACGCACAGGCATATATCCTCACACAGACATTTGCATTGGATATCCCCAGCAAGAAACGTTAGCTATACATCTAAGTGATTACCGAAGATTTGAATTCCCTCTGCTATGAAGGGGGAGATGTAGTAAGAGTAAGCGAGGCCGCAGAGTACTATTACCTGATCATGTGGTTGAAAATATTGTCGCAGAAAAGGGCCCCCCAAGGCTATAGGGATTACTTGGAACAACGTTGATCCTCTCCGAAGCCCTATATTAGTAGATCACATACACCATGTGGGCTTACCGCTCTTAGCTTCCTAGTTAACAATATCAAGCCTTGAAGAGCTGTGCAGCTGCTCCCTAGTAAGTGTGACAAATATAATCCTTCGACAAGCATCTGTCGGAGGTGGAGACCCGCTCCTTGCCATGCTTTTCATATTATATGAAAGTCGGGGATGTCATACTGTGACCACGTTAACGGAACAAAGGTCTTGTCCAACGTAAATATACAAAAGGCGGGAAAGGATAAAAAGAAAGAACCTATTAGTAGCCAGTTAGTAAGTGCATATTTATGATATACCAAGGAGCTTGCAATGAAGATATCAATTCCTCAGAAGTAACAGCCCCTTTCAGCATCAGCCTCAGATGGAACAAGATATAATCATGTGGGAGGATTCTGCGCCGCGAGGTGGGCTTGACACCGCATCTCGGAGTGATGTGGTACTTACATTATAATCTCGGAGGCGGAGGCTCCCGACGAGCCATCTGACCGGTTGTTGGAAGTCATCGAGATATCCGTCTACTTGCATTGGCGTTGGGACTCTTGCCGGGACGCTGGAGGGCACCTTGTGCTTAGTGCGAGCCATGTTGTCGAGATCTCGTCCTGTCGTCCTGGTTGGCGCACGATGCCCATCGCCAGGGATGATGGAAGGGGATGGTGTACTAAACGCACTGGGCCATGTATACATACGTTCCCACGTATACTAGCAGAAAATCCAAAGGGAGGAGATAGCATACGCCGAATCTTAGCATCTGGAGCAGTTAAAAGTCATGGGTATCTAATATCGTGGCACCCATAGCAGCATTCATGGGCTGAACTCGAGGTTTTATGTCCAGGTCTAAATGATTAACATAGCCACCACAAGAATCGCTAAGCAAGACGCATATCTAAAAGCCAGTTCAAGGCCTCAAATTTACTAATAGTGTAAGAACTGACTGCACTAATATGCCATTTGGGCATATCGAACGAAGTCTCACCTATTTCAAACATAGGCGTTTGTTCCATCAATTGCCACCAATCATCAACGACAAGAAAGGGAGTCCATAGTCGCCCTCTTATTTGTTGCTATTTTCTTCGGCTCTAATCAGGTTTAAGATCAGCTGGGGAGCTTTTAGTTCTGGAGTGACAATGCGTACGCTCCCACTGCGTTCCGTTCTTGGGATATGGATAAATAGCAGTTCACATGGGGCTACTATTGACCATAACCGCTGGAAACAAAACGCTGGATGGGAATTTCTGCTACCGGTCAGGGCTCTAAGCGCGGATTGCCAGCGCTGAAACATATAGGCCAGATACTAATGCTTCCATCGCTCGGTACTTGTGTCGTCCGGTCAACCCCGAATTCCATAATGGGACCGGACATGCCAAGATTTCAAGATATGTCTCAACTTCGAATATTCGAGAGTTAGGTTTGGGTGGTCGTGAGTCTCAATGAATATCTTCACCGACCACCTGCAAAGCGCACCATGTCTCAAACATCATTTGGTAAAGCGGACGGTTGTGAATTCGGCAGCAAAGGCCGGCGCACGCTGACATCTCAATTACCTCGTATACTATCTTCCGACCTTCTAGCTGAGCGGCAGTACTGTAGAAGAAAAGAGGCTAGCTTGTACTGTAATTGATTATCCGCTATGCAACCACTCGTGAGCGATGCTATGGACGTACGAGAACACGTCCGCGCCTGGAGGAATTGCGAGAGCATAATTGGTTTCATGAAGACGGAGTCAAGCCTCTCCGGAGTGGTGCCCAAGAACTGGCAGTAATTAGTACGCAGCAGCCGCCAGCCACTCACCTAAGCGGCGGATAAGCCCGGGCGGCTCGCGCTCCCACCACCTAGCCCATAAATAAATAAGTACTTCAAACGGCATTGGGCCTGGAATTGAGACTCATATGAGGGAGACAGGGATGAGTGGAATTCCTCTGCATGGAGAAAGAATCTTCGACGCTAACAGCCAGACACGAGAGGCGTTGGCTGGTCAAAGCGTTAGTTAGGTATTAGGCGCTTCTCGTATTCCCATTTCCGTGCCCAGCAGCCAAGAGAAGCAGATATACGAAGACCATTTACCCAGGAATGGGATCTACTTCGGAATCCTCCGCGATCAAACCGCGTTGCAGGCGGGTCGTGGAGGATGGGTGAGTGCCTGGCCTAACGTACGTTCCGCGAACATGTTCAATCATTTCTCTAGTCATTTTCGCGCAAAAGGCAGCCACCCAAAACTCATAAACCATTGTAGCATTCCTTTTTGTAGAACAAGCTGATCTCAAGGGTCCCAAGACGGAATAGAGAGCTTCTAAGGCTTATTTCTGGGTACACCTTCCTCCATGAAATTGCACGTTGACACCCCCCATCTGACGTGCGAAGAAAAATCCGCATCGGGGAATCGCAGGTATATGGTACCACCGCTCTGATGCAAGAAATGAAGATTGATATGATGGGCAAAGCCGAAGAAACCTAGGTACAAGAAGCGAAAATGCTTCGGATTTGGAAAGCATAAATAGGGTCCAGACTAGCCTCTGACAGGGACCACAGTAACCCAAATAACCCTGACTCCCAGGCAGAGGAGGCCGAAAACTCGACCGATGATGGCTCATCACCAAGCCTGGCAACGAAGAGAAGCATACCGATTTCCAGGGAGCTGCTTGTTGTTCCCCTGTCCATCATGCGTGGTATCAGTCATCAGTCGTCATCAAACGAAAAGCGAACACCGCTATTCGCGCAATTGGTGTAATCGTAACAGGTGGATGACAGCTTGTCTTTGTGCAAACTGATCTTGTGTACCAGAAGGAGAACTACAACTGGGAATGTAGTAGGCCTCAGGTTCCTCTAAAGCGGTCAAGTGTGTACCCAGCAAGGCTAGCACAGACCACCACATTTAGACGCCCTGTACGGTAGCCTCGCCTAAGGGGGCCAGCACGTTCGTGGCGTACGCGCCGCCAACGTTGCCTAGAGCAGTAATAAGTATGGTTGACAGAAGACTCGTCGAAAGACAACATACCTGGAGGTCCATAGTTGCAAACCATGTACCATGCATCCATATCCGAGCTCATAGATCCCTTGGGGCAAAACTGAACAGCACAACCGAGCTTGGTCGAACCCTTCCAGAGTAATTGGGAAAAATGACCCCAAGCCTCAAAGTTTGACATGTCAGGCGTGGCTTGCCCATAGTAGCTGGGCAAATATTTGCTGAACTCGCCATTGTACCACATATCTGAGGTCGCCATCTTGATTGCGCCCGCCTCACCCAGGTCCTCGGCACCACTCGAGGTAGCCCACATGGCAATGTTTTGGCCATAGTTGCCATTACCTTGGTCCCTACGTGGATAGTTAGCTGACGTCGTCTACGAGCAAGAAGGTATATACGTACATGTCATGAGCGAAAACACACGTGGCTGCGGTGTTGGAAGCGTAGCCGGCGATCTCGCTGTCCCATTGCACCTCAGGGGACGAGTGGTTGGCGCGGTGCACGTTGTGGTGGTAAAGAGCAGTGCCCTGGAAGTCGTCGTCCGCAGGGGCGGTCGGTTGCGAGGCTGCCACCGAGCTAGGAGGGACACTAACCTCTTCGGTAGTCGGAGTTACTACAGTCGGCTCCGGCTCGGGCTCCTTGGAAGGTTCAACGACGGTGACAACAGGGGTGGTCGGCTCGGGCTCAGGCTCAGGCTGCCCCATATAGGTCGTAACGACGACGACTTCGGGTGCCTCAGTTGTCGGCTCAGGTGCCGGCGCCTCGATGGGCTGCGGGCGCTGTTTGACACCGACAATGGGGGTAGGCTCGGCTGGTTCCGCGCCATCGGTAACCGTGACTGTTTCATAGTGCATCACAACAGTTGTGACATACTCGCGCTTCTCGACTGGGCCAGCCAAGGCAAGGGCGGCACTGGCGGCCGCGATGAAGATAGAAGTTCTCATTTTTCTTGATGTAAATGCTCGGCACACAAGATCACCTGACTAGGAGATCGGTTAATAATCAGATGGTAAATGAACGATTTAAAGCGAGCGTGTTGCGTAAAAGAGAGTAGCTGCGATCAACGCTTCAGAGTGCTTGTTTCTGTAGGGGTGATTCATGTGTGAATACGAAGCGTATCCGCCAAGTTAAATAGAAAAGAACAATGAGCGCCTTCGGCAGGCCCCGTGGAACCCGAAATCGCTCCCTCATTGTTTAATACATCGAGGATATGATAGGAACACGTCTGGACTGGTCGGGAACAAGCACCACCTTTGTCTTAAGTCTCGGCCTTGTTGGCCTACGGGCATTAGGGTCTCCCTCCACGCGCCTTTGTTGTGCTCAAATGTAGCAAAGGGGAATGGCATAGGACGGTAAATAGAAAACGACTTGCGGCCCCTACCACAAACGTATTTAAGCTATAAAATAAATAGTGACGTACCTTTTGATGATTCGAAGGGTAGTTGGTCCAAGTCGTAGCACTTATAAAGAGCAGGCGCAAGATCGGTAGTGATTAGACCCAGCTGGCAGCAGTATCAAGAACTTATAGACTGATGTCACTGCAAAAGTATACCGACGTGTGGTTGGACAGTGGCGAACTTGTTCGACTCGGCTCAAGGTTGGACAATGCCGTATGTGTCAGGAGGCGGACAGAGAGAGCTTGCTACTAGAGCAGTAGGTGTCTCGTGGCTCAATGGAAGAGTTCAGAAAAAGGGCGACTTGCGTCCAGATGGAATGAGTCGAAAGAAAAGAAGATCAAGGAGTGGATAGATCAAATCGATCAAACGTGTCAAGTATTGAGTCGTGAGACAGGTTGTCAGCCACGAGGAGGAGAGAGACGTGGTTCTGGAAGGAGTGGTTCGGGTTGGTATTTTAAGGAATGCAAGAACGCCAAGGCGAGTACACAAATGAGTGTGAATAATTGAAGGGTCTCACGAGCGGGTGAGAAAGTGACAGGCCAGACCTGGGTTGGAGGAGAGAGAAAGAGGAACGGATGTATGGAGTAGGGCAGGAGAATTCCCAGGGTTGTCTGGGTTTGTGCAATTAAAAGAAATAAGGTCTCCTGGAAGGAATGCTATGGTGATTTGATTGGTTTGATTCTTCCCCTGCCAATGCATCTAAAACGGGGGATGGAGAAAGTGTGGAGAACGAAGGAAGATGATTGCCGCCGGGAGCCCTGCTGTTTGATGGGGCTACAGTAGTATACAAGGCATGTACAGTAGTCAGGTACTCAACTGGCGGTAACTATAGTAGCTCAAACGGTGCCCGACAGCGCGGTCTCAAACAAGAGCTGCAACGTACATACAATATGCAAGTACTATGTATGTATGCATTATTAAGGTACCAAGCATGGCCTTGTTTGCTTGTTTGTTTGCGATGTTCATACTTCGTAACCTGTCACATACTTATGACACCAAGATATTGAATCAGCCACTGTCACCCGTCCGCGCATTGAATCCTGTCCATCAATACGTGGCAGACGCGTAGATGAAAAGGATTGCCAACGGGGTTAGGGCTTTGCCCGTATTTACTGCAGGTACATTGTATGGATCAGCCCTGTTACCATCGGTGTTGTCAGATAATTTGGTACCTGATAACAGTACCTGTGCACATACCACTCAAGACATGCATTTGCTCTGGTTCATCATAGGAAAAAAAAGCGTTTGCTGGCTACGGACACATCGAAAATCCAATTGGGTGGGATCTACTGAATTCCTCCTCCAAACACGAGGCCTGTTCTCCGGGAACTCGGAGAATGCAACCATATAGGTACCTAGGTACATATGAACCTCTCCTCGGATGATGTCAATCTCGATAGCGGCGGTTGGGCATTCAGAGGATTCTTGCTGCATTTCCACCGAATCGAACCCCTGACTAGACTAGCTAGACGCAGGCGGCAGTCTTGGTACCTTGCAGCAGCTTCCTTTCCGGTTCGGATACATGCATAGGATCTCGTACATTTCGTAGGGCGACAGGGATTAGTACCGCAGCTTTCGTTGCAGCCCCCGGTATGGAGAATGGGCGCTCACCAGCAGCTTTCAGGAGCATCAATGATTCGCTGTAGGGCCCTGCCGTGTGGGGGTGTGGCTTGCCGCAGATCCAGTAATTCAGTACTTGCCAAAAGCAGATCTGGCGAGTAATGAACCCCCTCGGTGCCTTTTCTGAAACGAGCTTAATTTCGGGTTGTCCTAAGCCAATAGACCGGTTCTGGGGAGCCCCTGAAGCTGCCACTCGGGCGGGAGGTCTAGAATTTTCAGAGAATATCTGGTAACAACGCATCAAACTAGCCGACTCCTGTTAATAAATGGCGCGCTTGGCCTCACGACCAAAGCCGTGGCGTCAACTTCGAATTTGTTCCATGCATCAACACATTTTAAGTAACCATTGGCCTACTTGCCAATTTTTTTCGACCGGATGTGTGATCTAGCCTTCATATTGATTAAGTCTGACCCCGTCTTTCAGCCTCATCTCTCCTACCCAACCATGTCGAAAAACGGCGGGAAGAGATCCGGAAATTTGCACCGGGAAGACCAGCACTGCTAGCAACCTCCACTGACCGCACCGCCGGATAAGCTAATGGATCTCGATCCATCTACTATAATCTACCTCCCGAAAAGTCGGGGAGCACTCCAGTTCAGCGTAGGATTCTAGGTTTCTCCTTACGTAGGCATGTCGTACAAAATTAGAGAGGCGGCCCGCCGGACGCCTCTCCGTCCTCCGGCTCGGCCCTTATAGGTAGATCGACCTGAGGGGACGTCGATATCGATCGAATCTTCCCCAGCGTGCCCACCGTATTGCATCGATGATTCTCGTAATACAATTCGTGTTTGGAAGCGGTATTCTATCTACGGCGTGAGAAAACGTTTGGCGGCTACTATACAAAGCGAGGGTTCTCATGAAAGAATTTGATGTCGAACTGTCCAATCACGCGCGGAGTTTGGCTCCATATGGCGGAACGGAATAATTGAATCCATCCTATGGTGAAGGCAAGGATCTCGAAGTAAGTCGGGTGGATATACATCTGTATAGGCCCTCATGCGCATGCTGAACGTCTTCTGTCCCTTAGCGCCTCGGCTGACGGTGGAAATCAGGAAGTGCGCCGGCCGTGTCCGACGGATTCCCGCCACTGGTGGACGCAACCCGGCACAGTCAGGGAACCGGTGAGACAAGCATCGACTGGGTGAGTGGGCACGAGTGGATTTCAGTTCCTCACGGATTCTGCAGCCAGGCTGTCGACTCAGTGGTGATCACAAAAATAAATGCCTCTCATTACGTGTGTCGCACGATACATATGTGACGGGGTTGGACGGGGTTGGACCCTGCACGTTACGGATTGCAATATCAAAGCGAAACCGCAGGTAATTTATAGCCGCCAGTTGGCCATTGGTATTGACCCTACTGGCCCAATGGTGACTGAGACACTATACTTGCCAGCTCGTCTCTCAGCATGCGTATGACTCCGAAGAGATATTACCCGGCACTAACAGAAGCATCCCGTATATTTCCCCCTTGCTTGCTCATACTCTTTATGCGCGCACCCTCCGTTGCTATCAGAATGGGAGACAAGGAGGTGAGAATGGTCAATGCCCTTGCTGGACATGAGTGCGAACTCGCATGTCGCCTCTCCGTCTAGTCGCATATGACTCGATACTGCTTTTTAAGCTGCTAGCTATTCTGTGGAGAGGTGATCAAGCCACACGAGCAGATGAGGTCACAGATTTGTCAGCTAGTTCCACAAATTCTCCTGGTCAAAGAGAGGGCTGACTTATTTACGCGAGAGAGGTGATTCATTCGGCTCCTTGAGGCGCTCCACTCCACTTGTTCAACGTCAAGTCGTACAGCTGTGTTCCTCTAGCGCTTCCGAAGATGTCTCTCTTTGAAGGGGAACAGGCTCCTTACAGAATCTGGTCCTACAGAAGCTTTCGAGATCGCCACAATGCCTCATGGCTGTCTCAAAGCGCCGGCGGGATGGCGACTTCATGACGTCTTTTCTGAGCTCTAAACCCCAACCTTCATGTTGTCGCCGTCGAGCTACCGTGTGTCTGTTTTTGTGATGCCGTTGTGTCGGTCTACGCCATCTCTGATTCGCGGCGGTAAGAAACTCGTACGCGCTGGTTCTTCTTTCATGTAGAAGGCTTGACGTCAAAAAAGGGTTTCGCCCTCATGGTACTGAACCATGTAAGGACAGTCTACTACACTACAGAATTCTGTGTCCTGCCATAAGGAGGAAAGAGTCATGAATATCAACGCTTGCCCTACCCTACCGTGTCGGAGAAGGCTATAGTAGTACGCTTTATCGTCATAGGCCATTTCCTGCGACAGGACGACCTCTTCAGCTCTAGCCCGTCCAAGCTAGTATCGAGCTAGAAGGATACATCGCCGCCTATCCGCAACAAGCTCTAACACTTGTTTTACCAGAGATTGGTACCCGCCACCATCACAACTTTCCGGGTAACAGAGCCGCATTCCGTTTATAAGTTCGTCACACTTCTTTATGACTCTTTGCGACAAGGTGAATGGTTCGACAACAGCATTACCCCGCGTTTCTACGTCAAGCTCAGATCGTCTACTTCTCGCGCTACTGCCCGCATGACCATCCGGACGACACCAGCAAAGGGAGCTGCGACACCACACACTTGGAATGGCGGTGTATACTGATCGAATCATTCATGCCCAAGCAGCTCCTTTTCCTCCTGTTTTCCTTTTTTTTTTTGGGATTACGTCAAAGTCTGCAATGGCTGCCGATCCGGGTCCCCTGACAACCGAGACCGACCTTGTGTTCCCGGAGCCTACGTCCGGCTGACGTTGTTGTGGGAGGCACGACTTCCTCTGTGGCCCCGTCTCTGTAATGACAAGTGGTGAGACGTTGACACAGTTATGTGAGGAAGCAATTCCCGGAGCTGGTGGCTCCTTGCCATATGGATTTCATTAGTAACTACTAAATTCCCATAACACTCGTATCGGAAGTTTTTGTGCGCCACGCTGATATCTATTGCTATCAGTCTTGGCTCGCCCATTTCGCAACTTATAGATTCCATGCGCAAGGGACTGAAGAACGCGAGTAGAGCTTCATCGGCTAGTCTGACCTTGCCACATGTGTTTCTATCGCGATATTCCTGAGCCCTGTCTATGCGGAACCTGGCTTGGATTCAGACGTCAGGCCCCTGTCGTCTTGCTTTCAATATACATGAACAAGTGAACTACAGGGCCCAAGCATGTCCTCACCGGTAGAGACGGAAGGCACTATTGCCAAGTACGCAATATACCATGCATGCAAAACCGCTTGTCGCCAGTCTTCCTCCGGCTTACAACGCTGTTCTTCCAGACTACCAGCTAGCTCATAACCGACACTTCTACGCGCTCACTCTGGTCTGCGTCGTTCGGGGGATCCAACAAGAGACTTGGGCTGCCCGGGTTGCATAACACTTACCCCGCAATCCATATATCCACGATGCATAACGCGCCCTGCATGCAGATACCCGCCTCGCTTATTGGGTAGGCATGGCGATGGGCGCCCGCAGATGCCGCAATCCTATAGCGGCGGGTTTCGGCCGCGGCGTACGTATCTCGAGTTTATTTATCTACCTACCGAGTGGCACGCCAGATGGGTCATGCCAACAAGTACGGAGATGCTATGCACTGTCCAAGTGGCTGGCTTGTTGTGGCATTAGTCGGCAACGGCCAACGACCGATGGCTGGTGAGTGCTGTCATAAGGGGAATAGAAGCTGTCGTGTCCGTTGTTGCTTACTAGCCCGAGTTACTGCAGCCCCAATGGGCGTTAGACAGACCCTGTGGACCTGTGTACAAGGTTGGGAACGAAGACTATTTGGGGCTGCTATGCGGTGGGGAGATGGCCAGCATGGCTCGCGCGATCTGCCCTGTACCTACCTGTCTCAAGAGGTCGGCAGAGGAAGTCTGGACCGCGAGCTATTTTGTACGCCCACGCGAAGACTTGATGTCTAAATGGACGCAGAGGGCGCCGCTGCTGTGTGGCTAGGTACCTAGTTAGATAGTCGGCCAGGGGCATGCGGGTATACGATACTCGACTATACACTGTCGTTTCCAGCGACATGAAACTCAATCCTAACCAGGAGCCTTGCTCCCCGGCGCAGCTCGCTTGCCCGCGTGCGCGCCGGCTGCCGAAAGCCTTATTCGACGCAGAGACAAGCGGGTTTGATGTGCATAGGGACAGTGGCTGCAAGTATATTCGGCTAGCTACCAGGCCGGTATCTCTCTTATCAGGATCATGGGCGGGGTTTGTTGACGGGCCTCGGGTGGTTGCTTACCTATGTCGAGTCTTGAAGAGATGACTGGTTTCTGATGAGGTCCGTCGGACGTTGAGTCTGGGACCTGCGGGGCCCTGGGCTTTTTGGGGCCGTGGCCCGGTACCTAAGCAAGCCAATGGCGTAGGCTGCGAGTTCTTTTGTGTGGATCTCCGTGGGTTCTTGGGGGTTGGATGTTGGACGCATACGAGACTTCCTACCCCCTTCCCGTCGTAGGCCTTACCCGGTGTAGAAACGGGGGCTGTGAAACATCTACCAGCAGTCTCCTCTGCAGAGGCACAACATTGGGAGACGGAAGTTTGAAATTGTGTTGCAAAATTCCAGATGAGCCGCATAGGGAGCACAGGTGGTTACTGACGGCAGGTGTAATAGTAAGCGGCCGTTTCCGTATATCAGCAACTTTCAGGAGCTCTTAAGTTAGGAGCATTACATATCTTCAGAGTGAATCAAAATAGACTCGAGAGGCGTTAAGACTAATACTTAGCAGCTGAACAATAGCTTGGCCTTGGCTCAAATAGATCAGCCCCTAGTTGGGACTACTTACAGCCACCTTCGGCATGGCTTTCTCACAGCCACAGCTGTATTTCCATGCATTTCGTGAGGCATCATTACATCCTGTATTTTATCAATGAGCTTTTAGAAGTCAGCCTGATAATATATTCTTCTTCAGTTGCAAATGCTTCAGTGTGTGATATCAGGGTCTCATGATAGGCACCTCATCTTAAAAGCTTCGTGCCCTCTCGTCAAGCAGTTAAGTATACTGGAGTTGCCCCTTCCCTTGTATAGTTGAATTTGCGCGAGTTCCTCGTTGCAAGATGATAGATGCAGATAGCATTCTACGCCCGCCTCTAGGACGCATCCGCTGATCATTCCGTCTTCGTTTCAAGCTGCATACACGAGTTACTCTTTGACTGCATGAGTTGGCGGGGGTAGACCAGTTGCAGTCAGGGCCCAGTGAAAATATCCATGATTAACGCCCAGTGGCTTAATGTACTCTATGTAACGCAGACTGTTTTTAAGAGTCAATTATATCGGACCGCCATAAGTGAGGGAGAGACGACGTAGTAACAGTCGTGCCCCATTCTTGAGACATTCCTCTGTTGAATTCCAAAAGGTGACGCTCAAACCGTTGTTGGTTCTAGCTTATTTAGCTATATATGGTTGCATTCCGACATTCTCATGGGCTTGGGGGACCAGCTCCATGACATCCTCTCAATTTCACGCCGCGTTGGAATGACTCATACTTGAAATGGGCACGTATAACGATACTAAGATGTCCCTCGTTTTAACCACGTAAAAATAGGTGGCAACCTACATATGGAGGTTCTGCGAGCTTGAGTGTATCCCTGTATTCTTGTCAGGTGCTAAGGTGTGAACCCCTTTCGGAGCCCAGTGCCCCACCAGCAAGGGTCTGGTTTCCGTATATATAGGGGGATTCGCCCCTAGAAAGAAGGCAGGCATTAACGGTCATCTATTCACTACCCTATACTACGGACTACCAGCTAGGCTGCTTCCTCTGCCTTTCACTCTGTAACTTAGCATTTTCTTGACAATTCTCTTGCTGGTCGAGAGCTCCGGGCCTCAAGTAGCAGTAGGGATTTATTTTATGTTCTTTGTTAAAGTAGATGCAGGTTATAAGTGTTATTGCATAGATTAGTAGGTGAGTTATTTACAGCATGGGTTATAGGGGTGGTCCCAATATATAGCCGCAGATATAGGGCGTTTCCTAGTTACCTTATTTACTAGCTACTTTATTTTCCGACATTTTGATTCGAATTATATTAATAGCTTTTAAAATTTCTAACCCGGGACTAACTTATTTTTTAACCCGTAAACGTATAGCCGTATTTTAATTTCTTTATTTATACCTTAAGTTTTATATAATGTTTAAATCGTAGATCGTTAGGGTTTTAATATTTAAAGTTGTTTATAGTTACTTATTTTTATATTTTTCGCTAAGAAAATAGTATGTATTTATTTTTTTTATTAAATAAGGTGTCGGTATTATATTAAATTTCGGCTTTCGTTATATATTTTTTATTTTATAGATTATTAATAAAGGAACGTTACTTGCCTTATAGTACGGTTTTTTAATAATTTGCTTTAGTAGTTGTTAGTATAGGATTATAGTTTTATATTAGTATTTTTTTGCTTTTAGTTATTTTTTTATTAATTATAATTACGGTAAATATATGTTAATTTTTATATTTTTATTAATTACCGATTAGCGGTTTATTAGGTACGTTAAATAACTTAAGTATTTTTATTATATTTTAAGTTTAGGCCGGTAAAATTATCGAAGAGATTCCGGAAATCCGGATTAGGTATATAGTTTTTTTAGTTTACCCGATTTTATTCGTTATAAAAAAAGATAAGTTTAAGGTGGATATATAGGGTATTGTTATTAATTATCGGATTTTAAAATTGTTATAGGAATTTTTCGATTTTATATTTTAAAGTAATTAGATTTAATAATAATGTATTAATAGTTATAAGTAATATTAAAGGTGGTATATTTAATATGTTATAAAAAAGGGAAACGATAGTTTTAATTATTGTTTATATAATTTTTCGACAATTTATATCGGTTATTTTTTCGAGTAGATCCCGGGTAAATTTTAAATAAATATTAGGTATATAATTTTAATAAAATTATTAAGGGTAATAGAAAATATCTTGGGAAATTAGTATTATTTAAATAGTAAACGTTTAGATATTTTTTAAAAAAAAGGAAAAAAATTATATTATTTAACGTAATTATTATATAAACAAAATGTTAACGTTTTAATATTAAAGTATTATTTTGGTTTTTTTATTCGTTTCGTACTGAAAAATAAATTAAGGTATGGATAGGTAAGTATTATAATAAGTTTAAAATATTTTTAAAACGTTTAAAGGCGTTTTTTAGTAATAATTTCGTTAATTTATTTATAATTTATTTCGAAATATACGTATATTTAAAATTTACTTTTTTATTAATTTATTTTTCTCGAACGAAATAATAATATGTTTCGATATACTTTATTCGTACGTAAAATTAAAAGTTTTTAGTTAACGTTAATATTTTTTAATTATCCCCGAAAATTACCGTAATAACGATTTTATTACGGATAATATTAAATTCCGATAATAATTTTCGTAATTAAATAATTTCCTTTATTATTTAGATTTAATTTATATATTCGGTTTCGTAAGATAATAATATAATTTATTTTTTCGCCGATTAACATATTATTTTGTTTTTAATGTTAAATACGTAATTTACGGTAAATTTACGGAATTATGTATAATTTATTTAGTTAATATTTATTTATTTTTAAAAATTACTTAATTTGTTTCGAAAAGTAAACTTTAAGTTAATAGTATTTTTAAAATATTATAGAATCCGTTTAATAGTATTAAGGTAATAAATAATAAGATTTTTTATATAACGGTTAAAATATAATATAACGTATAACGTACTATATATATAAGCGAGAAATATATATAAGCCAGCCGCTTTTTAGTATTTCGCAATAATAAATTTAAATAACTTAATAAGAACATATCGCATTAATTTAAATTAATCGGATTTTTTTTAGCTAGATATATTTATAACTTTTTTATAAGTACGCGTATTATGTCCGGGCTTGCCGTAAACGTTATATTTCTATTTTTTCGTTTTAATTTTTTTACAACGACCCCCTTTAGCTGTTATTAGTTGTATTTTTTTATTATTCTTTTCTTTTTAGGCTAAAAGAGCTAATTTTTTATATATAGTAAATATTTTTTTTGAAAACGTTTATTTTTAATTTTATGACGTTTATTTAAGATGTAGTTTGTTTTACGTAATTAGGCGTTTTTTTCCCGGAGAAAAGCGGTTTTATGTAATAGTAATATATAACTTTTTATTATAAGATTAACCGATTTAAATATTTTTATTAGCGAATTACCTTAATAATTTTTAATTTTCCTTTATAAGTAACGTTTTTATTTTCTTATTTTACGGATATTTTTAGGGGTTTTTGCAAACGGGGAAATAAAATCGGCGGAAATTAGTAGGGAAATAATTGGTGTAAGTATAATGAAAGGAATTTCGAATTTAGAAAAGATGTTATTGGGATTAAATGGAATAAGGTTAGTTTTCGCGAATTTAGATTTAATATTATCGGATATTATGGGAGTTTAGAATGCGTCGTAAAAGCCGGCGAAAAAATCTTTTTTAGTAATATGGGTATAATAACGTTATATTAGGTTTTCGATATAATATAAATAAGCGCGTTTTAAAATAAAAAAAAATAAGATATATTAAAAGGTTAAAGCCGATACGAAAAATGTACGGGTATATAAAGCGTAATAATATTATGGCTGGCGTAATATTTTTCGAATTTTATTAAATAATAGTTTTCGTAACCGTTAAGAATAAGGAAACGTTTCGAATTTTTCGTATACGTCTAAGTATATTTATTGAAATGTTAGATTTATTTTAAATTAAATTTATTTATTATTTAGTTATTATTATTTAATACGATTTTTAATTAGTTATTAGTAATAAGTTATTGTAATATTAAGATTTAAAATAATTTTTTTGTTATAATACTAAATAACGGTATAGCTTAATTTTAAGAATTAATAATTTGGATAATTATAATTTATTTTTATTTTTTTATTAGATTTATTTAAGTTTTTTATGTTTTTCGGTATTAATAATTATTATATTTATTATTATAAAAAGCTTTATTAAAAATTTAATTTTATTGAAATTATAAATATTTTTTTTTACGATACCGTATTTTGCAATTATAGCCCGAATAAATTCGAATTATTTACGAAATATTTTTAGATTTTCGAATAAAATCCGTTAATAATCGATTTTTCGTTTTAAACGCGTTTGGAATTTTTTTTACCGTTTAATAAAATTCGACACTTAATTAATTCCGATACGTTCCGTAACGCGTTAGGTTAGTAATATATTAATTATATTTTTAATATATTAAAGCCGGATAAAAAACGTTTGCGTATTTACGTTAAGGATTTGGTTAATAATCGATTTTTTTCCGGTCGGCGTTAATTTTTGTAAAGGAAAGATAATATTAGCTTAGGCGTATTTACCGTTAAAACGGTATATTAAAGTAAAATATAGAACTTTATAGGCAAAATACAGCTTTTTGTAATAAATTTTCGGGTTTTGTTTTTTAATATAAATAATTAGGTTTATTTTTGCTTTTTTTATAAAGCGTTTTATAACATTAATATTAAGAAATGAATAATTAAAAATAGATAATTAAAATAGTTAAAAAAGTTTTTTACTTATATATATTTCTCGCTTATATATATAGCACGTTATTATATCCGGTTATATTTTTAATATAGTATATATTAAATATTTTATTATTTTTACGTATTATTTAACGTTAATTTATTTAATTTCGTAATTATTCGAAAATTTAAGAAATTTTATAATTTTTATAATAGTTATATTTTTATATATTTTTTATTACTTTAAATTAATAATAATTTTCTTAAGGTACGTTTTTTAATTTAATTATATAATTTAAATAATACGATTATAGGTAATAACTATTCCGAAGTAATATAAGTAAATTTTAAAATCTATTATTTAAAATTTATTAAATAACGTTTATTTAAATTTTGCTATTTTTCTTCTTAAGGTTTAATAATAAAGAGGTTATTTATATAAACGGCAATATATAAATAATTTTTTGTAAATACCCCGATATTTAATTTTAGTAATAAAAAGCTTGGTTTTTAAAAAAATATATAGCTAATATATAATATTAAATTTAAAAGGATTATTTTAAGCTGTAAAATGCTTTATTTAATTTGTAGATTTTATTTATTTTATTATTAAATTTAAGCGGTTATTTTACGTAAATTTCTTTAAAAATATTCCCGTTTAAAAAAATGGTAATTATATTTATTTATTTAATTTCCAGGTTATAAACGGCGGCGATAACGAAAATATTTATATAATTTAAATTTTCGATTTATTCGAATTTTCGTACGATTTATTATGCTTTGTAACGTATAATTTTACCGTTAAGGTTTTCTTTAATTTTATAAATTTATTTACCTAATAAGGTTTTTTAGTCCGGTAGTAGTTTATAAAGTTTTTAAATGTTGTTATTAATTAGGGATTTATATTTTTATTATTATTATTTAAAGTTATTTTAATTATTAAGAGTTTTTTAACGTAATTATAATTTGAAGGTTTTTAGTTAATAGTGATATAAATTATTTTTAATATTATTATTATAAAGTAGAACGTTAGGATAATTTTAAGTTAATAATATATAAACAGTTTGCGTTTAATTCGTAATTATAAGTTATAATTTAAGGGTATTTTAGATGGTAAATTTTTATAATAAAATTTTAGTATTTCGTTAATAGATAATATGTTTTCCGTTAAGGATATTATTTTATTATTGTTATTTTTAAGAGTATATTATTTTAACGTATTATTATTATTCTTATTTAATATATTTATTATTTTATTTAGTAGTTTTAATACTGTTATTGGTAGTAATTTAAGGCCGAAGTTTTTTTTTAAGTAATTTATTTAGGTAAATATTAGGTAGGTGACGTTTTGTACGATTTTGTAGTTCGGGTAATAGTGACCGTGTTTTCCCTTTTTTATTTATAAAAGGGGTATAGAAGTACCTTTTTTAAAAAAGAACGTTGTTAGTATTAATAATTATGTTGTTTTTTAGTTAAAAAACCGTATAATTAGTAGATCCGTTATTTTCGTAGCCGAATATTTTATTTAAAACCGTTTTCTTTAAAGTATGTTATTTTTTTTATTTAATAGAAGGTAGCCGTTTGTTTTTATTATAATTAGGTGTGTTACGTTAAGGACGTTTTTAAATTAGGCTTTATAGGGTGTTTTATTTAGGGCGTTATAGAGTAATTTGTTTTTTAAATACGTTATAGTAGTAACGATAATGAGCTAATATTTCTTGGGTATATTATTAGTTTTAGTTTAAAATAATGTAGTTTTAATTGTTTTTAGCTTTTTAATAGTATTTTCGATAATACCGTTTTATTAATGTTAATTAATAGCGGTATAGTAAATATCGATATTTTTTTGATAGTAAAAATCTTAGAATTCGATGTTAAGATATAAATTTAGCTTATTAATAATTGCTATATAATAACGTTATTTAGATTTTTCTTATTTTATTAAAAAGTTTTTAAATATTTTAAGTTAATTTTTAAGTTATTAAAATAAAACGGTTTAGGTTATTTATAAATAGTTATAGGTAATATTAAATTATCCGATATCATTTTTATAGTTAATTATGTTATATAATATATTTATTTTATTAAAGTATAAAAATTTTAAATTATAAATATTGCATTTAATTTTGTCCTTATATAATTTTTTACGTATATGTTTTTATAAGTAAAGTTTGTAAAAATAATATTTATTAAATAATTTTATACCGGTTAATATATTTATTAATTTACGTAAATTACAGTTATTTAGGTATTTTAATTATTTATATTAAATTTTTAAGGCCGGATCAGAAACGGAGTAAAAGTAAAGAATTATATTAAGGTTTGTTATATTAATGGCGTTACCGAATTAGTTTATTATATATAAATTAATTGATTTAAAAGCCGTTAAAAATATTTTATCTTTTTTAATTTCGAAAGTGGTGTTATGTTAAAATAGGAATTCGGCTTTTTTTTTGTTAATTTATAAAATCGATATTAGGTTTGTTTTTAAGTTAGGGTAGTAAATTGCGTTTTTAATAATTACCCGTTCGGATACGTTATTAATTATTATATCGAACGTTATAATGTTTTTATATTTAGCTTTTAATTTTTTTTTTCTGATTTTATAAATTAAAGGATTTTAATAAAAATATCATTTAGTAAAGAGTTTTTTATTATAATAATTTATTTGATTATAGTTATTATTTAAGATTAATACTTTTTAAAGTTTTTTTATTAATTTTATTATTTTCGGTTTTAATAATATTATAAATTTTAACTTTGTTATTTTTTATCCTATGCTAGAATTTATAAGTAAATATTTTAATGTTAGTTTAGTAATTAACGTAATAAGTTGTACAAGAATAGTAATAAGTATTAAAGCGGTTTTAACGATAAAATCGTTATAAGGTAAGTTTTTAAATGAAAGGCCGGGTAAGCGTATTCCGAAAAGGCGAGAAAATAAATTTGGTTGTAGTATAATTCGTAATGGTTTTTTAGAAGCATTTTTAAAGGTTAAAAAGGTTATAATAGTAATTACCGAAAGGGTTATGTTTTTTTTTTTTACGTTTCGGTAATTATTAAATTTATAACTTTCGGGTTTGATATTATATTATTATTAAAACGTTATTTTTTATTATTTAGCTTACTTTTATATTATTAGGTAAGTATTTTTTTAAATGTTCGAATTAATATTTATCTGTTAAGTAAAAAATTATTTTGCGTTTTATTATTTTATAATAGGTATAAAAGTAAGTATTAAAGTTATTTTTCCGTTTATTATTTTTATTACAGTTATAATTTTAGTTATAGTTTTAGTTTTTAATTATAATTATTATATTAACGTTTACGGTTATAATTTTGTTATATTTTTAATTTTATTTTTTATAAAGTACTTTATAAAATATTTTCGAAAATAATAACAGGTTTAATAATATTACTCGTATTGTTACGTTTCGGGATAATATTATTAATTTAGAAAAAAGTAATAAAAAAGATAATATAATTATTACCGAATATAAAAAGGAATTTATTAATAAAATATAGTTATAAAATAATATAAATAAAGTTAAATTTAATAAAATTAGTACAAATTTATCGTAATTTAGTTGTTAAGTTAATTACTAAATTTTTTTTAATAAGAAAAATATTTTTTTATTAAATGGATAATTTTAAAAAACCGTATTATTTTTTAATTTAAATTTTTATTTTATTTCGCCTAGATAAAAATAATTATATCGAAAAATAACCTTTTAAAAAAACGAGATTTAATTTTATTTTTAAAGTTTTTTCCGAATTAATATCGGATATAATTAAGGGCCTTATTTTATTTATCCCGTTAAAAAATTTTTCTTTTTATTTTTCGGTATCGGTTAACCCGTTAATTTTAGGATTTTCGGTTTTATATCCGTTCGGAAAAAATTTAACGTACTTTTATATATATAAATAATATATTAATTACTTTTTAAAATTAAATTATTCCGTTCATAATTCGAATTTCGGTACGTTATCGAATATATTAAAAATATTTTTAATATTAAATATAATAATTAACTTCGTTTTTAATTTGTAATAATAAATATCAAAACTATTTATATACTTTTTTAATAGCTAAGTTAATATAATAATTTAATTTGGAAAATTTAATAAAATATTTAAAAAGTATAAAGTTAAATATAATTAATTTAAAGGTAAATTTTCGGATAATAATTTCGAAACCGAATAAATTTATTTTATTAATTTTTTTAAAAAAAAACGGTATTAAAATTAAATAATAATAAATAATTAGTTAAAGGTAAAAATAAAGAGTTATAAATAATATTTTTAACGTTTTCGAAAAAATCGAATAAATTAAATATTAAAGAAGTTTAAATAAAATATAAGAAATATTTTTCGTTAAGAAATTTAAAAAATTATAATTTAAAAAAAAGTCGAAATTAAAGAAATATTTTAAATTATTTATATTAATATTAATTTCGGTTATTTTTATAATCGATTTTATAACGAACGTTAATTATTTCGATAACGTATATTAAAACGTTTAATAATTTCGTTAAAACAATTTTAATAGTTTAATATTTTAAAACATTTCGAATAAATAAATAGATAAATAAATAAATTAAATAATATTTATAATTTATTTATTTCTTCTTAGAGAAGACGTAACCGTGGAACTAAATTAAACAAATAGATAAATTGTATTATCGGTTGCTAAGTTTTACTAAACCCCAACCTTATAGCCCCTATCGACAACCATTTTTGACGGAATTCTGGACGGTTTTCGCAATCCGGAACAGCCGGATAAATTATCGTTTGTAGTTTTTTAATTTGTATCGATTTAAAAGTTAAACTTTAACGTTTTTAAACCCGTTATCGTTATTTTTTAATTTTGTTAACAATTTTTTTATAAGCCGGATATTTTTTGGTATAAGTTTACGTAAAGATTAATTATTTCCGCCGTTTTAAATTAAATCGTATTTAAAAATTAAAAATAAAACTTAATTTTTTTCGAAAAAATTATTAATATTGATAAAAATGTCGATATAGTTTACTTAGCCGATTATTTTATTTAAGTCGGATAATTTAATTAAAACCGTTTCCGTCGAGATTCCGAAAATACGGAGTACTGGGACTTTATATTCGGACTTAACCGGTATATTTTAGTTGTTTTGATTAATAAGGGTTTAAAAAGTTTTGAAATTAATCGAGGTTGAAAAAGGTGGTTTGTTTGGAGTTTTTAACTTTTTTTCCTGGTTAATATCTGATATTTTTAGTTGTGAGACTGGTAAAGAGTCGTAAAGCAGCCATCTTATACGGACTTAAGGTTTACCGCGAAAAGCTTAATATTTTCTAAGTTATTATTTGTAAGGCAGTTTATATAAAACTTATTAAATCAAAAAGCTAAAGGGTATAAAGTTTATTAAGGTTAAAGCTTATCGGTATTACGTAATTAGTTTCGGAATAAAGCTTTTTATAACCGAAATATAATTTATCGTTACCGTGAAAATTATTAATAATTACCGTATTCGAAAATATTAGGTAAAGTATTTATTATATTAATTATTGGTATAATTATTTCGTATCTTTAGCTTAGCCTGGATAATACGGCTTAAACCTAACGACCTTGCATAATTTATTTATTATTATAATAGATTTTTTTAATAAATATTATAATATTTAAAATAAAGGGTTTTATTATTTCCGTATAATAAGTTTTAATAAAAAAAATTCTTCTAGTAATTAGGTTATATAATAAATAATAAATAAATAAATATATATAACTTATATTAAAGTTATAATTAAAAAGTTGAAATTTTTAACGTATATAACGACATATATAACGAATTTATTTAAAATATATTTTACTATATAAAAAGATAAAGTATTAACATAATTAAAGGTAAAAATAGATTATAAGTTTTCCGGGTTTATAATTTATTAAAATAAACGGAAGTTATAAATATTATTACATAAATTAATAAGTAAATTATTTACAGCATAAGTTATAGGGGTGGTTCTAATATATAGCCGCAAGTGTGGGGCGCTTCCCAGCCACCTTATTTATCAGCCACCTTACTTTCCGACATTCTTATGCGCATATCTTGGGTTCCCCTATCGCGAATAGCCGATTCGAGGCTGGGAGATCTGTCCTTGGAAATGTGAGACTTTAAACTCGAGGTCCTGAGACATGTAGAAGCGTTGCACCACGACGGGGGCTTGGGCCAGGCACGACGTTGTTCGCATCGCAGAGCCGAGAGCCAGGCTGGTTTCGTTAGCCACCGCCGGAATTAGTGATATGATGAGTTCAATTGTTTCGATTTCAGCACCTGAGCAAGTAAACCTTCAATGGCAACCCCACCGCTAATCCATTCCTTTCTACGCATACGTACCGGCCTAATGGGTTGCCGGAGTCCATACACAAGCTAGGTCGGCCATCCATTTACAAAGCGAATTTCATACCCACAAATATCATTGCAGCTTAATACTGGGTGCGGTGTGATCCATCCCCGTGGTCTCGCAAAGCTCAGGTTGCCTTAGCCTTCACTATCAGGCTCCGGACAAATGGTTGGGCACCACCCTGCGTGATATCCAGGTGTCAGAATATAAGAATTAAAATATTTATATCCGAACGGCGACGATAATGGATTATTTGCTACTTTAAAAAAATATCTTATAATTATTCGATTTATTAAAACAGAGGTTTTATAAGTAAATAAAAATAATAATGATAATAAATATAACGTTTAAGCTAGTTAATTAACTATTAAACTTAATCGTATAGTTTATAGTAATAAATATACTGTAAATTTAAATAACAAAATAACTTAATTACATATAATAATAATAAATAACTAAAAGAAATTTAAAATAACTAAGCTATATATATATTTAATATTATTTAAATTATAATAAAATACTAAATATATATATTCCTTTATATTGCTTAATAATTAATTATTATAATCTATAATTGCGGCTGATTGTTTAAATTTTTAATAATTAAGAAATAACGTAATATTTTAAATTATTATTAGCGTTGTTTCTATATAACTTTAAAAATTTAAAAAAGTTAAAATTTATTAAGTTATAACTCTCCTTAAAGAAGACGTAACCGTAAAACTAAATTAAATAAATAAATAGATTATATTATCGGTTGCTAAGTTTTACTAAACTTTAACCTTTTTATAGATTACTTAATTATACAAGCCCTTATCGACGACCATTCTTAACGGAATTTTAAATGGTTTTCGTAATCCGGAATAACCGGATAAATTATTATTTTTAATTTTTTTATATCGATTTAAAAATTAAACTTCGACATTTTTAAACCTGTTATTATTATTTTCTAATTTTGCTAGTAATTTTTTTATAAGCCGGATATTTTTTAGTATAAACTTACGTAAAAATTAATTATTTTTACCGTTTTAAATTAAATCGTATCCGAAAATTAAAAATAAAACCCGATTTTTTTCGGAAAAATTGTTAATATTAATAAAGGTATCGATATATTTTATTCGGCCCATTATTTTATTTAAATCGGATAACGTAATTAAAACCGTTTCCGTTAAAATTCCTAAAATACGGAATATTAAGATTTTATATTCGAATTTAGCCGGTATATTTTAGTTATTTTAATTAATAGAGGTTTAAAAAAGTACCTTAAAATTAATCGAAATTAAAAAAGTCGTAAAGTAATTATTTTATACGGATTTAAAGTTTATTATAAAAAATTTAATATTTTTTAAGTTATTATTTAAATTTCCCTTTATTAAATTAATTAAAAGGTATAAAGTTTATTAAGATTAAAACTTATCGGTATTACGTAATAATTAATTTCGAAATAAGATTTCTTACAATTAAAATATAATTTATTATTATTATAAAATTTATTAATAATTATTATATTCGAAAATATTAAGTAAAGTATTTATTATATTAATTATTAATATAATTATTTTATATTTTTAATTTAGCCTAAATAATACGGCTTAAATTTAACAACTTGTCGGCAGTTAGTGCTTTGAAATAATTACGGCTGGTAGGCTTAGGTTAAAGAATATTGCCTGGGATATTTTTTATTATAAAAGAACTTTTTAAGTATGGATTATGTATATAAAGGTAGTTCGCCTTAAACGTTTTCAGTCTGTAAAATTATTAATATAAAGTTTTACACTAATATCCTGTATTTAATTATTATGATTGCTAATATAGTAATATCTTTTAGTTAATTAACAACTTAGTACGTTATACGAAATAGTTATTTGCAGGTTAAGTTAATAAAGAAAGTACAAGACTTAAAAGAAAATCGTTCAGTTAACGATTCGAAAAAAAGTTAAGTAGTTAACGATAACAAGCAAGTAATAAAACCTTAGGTAGTTCCCTGTTAAGCAAAGCGGTTTATCCGAAACCTTATTTTTTTTTTCCTTAATTAGGACCTTTTTACGATAGGGATATTCCCTAAAATAAATTTTACAGCGAGGAAAAGGAGGAATAAAAGTTTATATTAGACAGGGCGGCAAAAAAAAAACCTGTTTTCGGGGCGTTTTTAAAAAATATCTTACTGTTTTAACAACCGAAAAAAAATCGATTTAAAACTTTTATCCAAAGATAATAAATTATAACGGACCTAAATAAGTTTTATACGTCTTTAGGCACTAATATAAACGGTATTAAACGTAACGTTAAGGTACGAAAAAATAAATATTAACAGGTCGAAAAAAAAGTTAAAAAATTAAAGTTTTAAAACAAAAAAAATAACGATATTATAAAACGTATAAATATTATAATAATATAGCTGTTAAATACGTTTTAATTTAAAACGCGAAATTTTAAAAATTCGCGTAATACGAATATATAACCGAAAATATTATAGAACGTACCGTTTAAGGTTAAGGTTAGTAATTTTAAAAAAATATTTATTATACTAAAAAACGATATAAAAAAGATTAATTTACTAAGAAAAAGCGAAACGAAACTTAGGAAATGGTTTATAAAAAAGTTCGACTTTTCGAAAAAAAAAGAGTAAGTTATTAAAAAAAAAAAAAAATAATACGCGATAACCCCGATAATTTAAATAATTCTCTTAGCAGCTTTTTAAATCTTAATAATTTAAATAGTTTTAACGAATTAAGCGTTTACTTAAAGGATAAAAAGAAAAATTTTAAAAAGTTTAATAATACAAATACAAAGTTATGTTAAAAACGTTTTAACTTTTCGTTAAATAAGGAAAATCACTTAGTAGGCTAAACTAATTAGGAATTCTAAAATAACGCCTTAAATTTTGCGATAAAAAAAATTAATTATAAAAACGGGATAAAGCTAGGTTAATTAAATTAGCTCCGTTTAGCGAAAGTTATTATTAAAACTTATAAAAGGGCGTTTTTAAAATTAATTACAGATATTAAAAAGGGTACGAAAATATTAAGGACGTTCCGGAAAATTTATATAACAATAAGTAAGGCTAAATAAAGGTCCTTTTAAAAGGAATTTAATAAAGTTACTTATAATAAAAAAAATCCGGTACAATTTATTATTAAGTTTTAAAAGTTTTTCCGTAAAGTAAAAGGCTATAATATACAATTTAAAACGAAAAAATAAATTATTATGTTTTTTATTATTATAAAAAATTACGCTAGTAATTAGTGTAAAATTATTTAATTAATATTGCGGTAAACGGATTACTTCTTTTAGTAACTAATCGACAACTTTAATAACGAATTCCATAACCGATTTAATAAAAAAAAGAATAACGGACGGTCCGCTAACGTACGAAAAGATAAAAGAAACAGAAATAATAATAACAACTCCCGAAATAATAAACCCGTATAAAACAAAAATGGAAAATTACTTTGTTTTAATTATAGCAAATATAGATATCTGGCGAAAAACTGCTTTAAACCGTAAAAAAACGGCAAAAGTAAAAAAGAGAAATAAAGGCAAAATAATAACCAACGTAATAACAGTAACAATAATAATTAAAACAATTAAAGTAATAACTTTCGTAATATCCGTAATAATAATTAAAACGAAAAGTAATTTATTTTTAAAAATTTAAAAAATTTGTACCGTTTAAACGGAAAAACCTTTAACGTTTACGTTAACGAATAGCAGTTTTAGGACCTTATATAGTAATACGACGAAATGGTTTAGGAAATAACGTAAGGAACTATAGGGGTTAAAAGCCTTAAGCTATAGGCAATCGAAAGCCCTAAAGTTATAGTAGCTAACTATTTTAAAGTAACTAAGGTAACAGTTATAGGTAGCGCTATGTTTTTGTATATATATTCCTTTATAGAAAACGATAAAGACAAGTTATTTTGGGATTTAAAAGTAAACGTTAATATTATTAACAACATCGGCGACTTCGAGAAAAATTCGGTATTGGATATTAAATCTAAGGGAATTTATATTATAATAAGTAGAAAACCTGTAGCTGTTACCTTTATCGGTATTATAAAGTGGCTTTTAAAAGGTTTTAATAAAAAAATAACGAAATTATAGTGAAATATACGTTATACATTAACGATTTTCCCTTAAAAGTATTTTTTGGAAAAATATTTTACAAAAAAGAAGGTTACTTAAATAAAAATACTTTGGTTAACCTTGATAAGTTTAAATTAACAACTATTAACGTTTTTTAAAAAGGATTTTTTTTATGGTTTTATAAGAAGCCGGAGTTTATTATTAGGGGTTTAAAATCCTTGAACGATAAGGATTATTAATAAGGATATACGTTGGGAAAGGTATTTGGTAAGAAAAATAACGGTAACCTGGCTGATAACTTAAAGATAACCTTTATAAAGGTATTTAGGGACGGAAAAATCTTTATAATAAACGAAGTTATAAAGAAAATTATCCTTTAGTATTACCGCCTTTATCATTTTAGTATTAAACGATTAATTTGAATTATTAAAAGGTTTACGGGAATAAATCTAAACCTTAACGATATGAAATTGCTTTCCTATATAGCCTATAACGAAAAAAAAATACGGAAAATACCGTTTATTAACTTATAAAAGAAAGTAATATACGTAAAAGAAATTACTTGGTATAATATAGAAGCCGTTAAACCTGTTAATATCGAAAATAACAGTTATTTCGGATTTATCATAAACGATTTATCGCGTTATAAAAAGTATTATTTATTCAGAATTAAGGACGAGGTATAACAAAGTTTATGTACGTATATTACCCGGATATTTAAACGTTTAGAAACGTTATTATTAAATATAGAAGGCAGGAAAAAAAAGGCGTAAATCCTATATTTTAATAACGGTAAAAAGTTCGGCATAACGATTATCGAAAATTTCTGCGTAATGGAAGGTATTAAATTAATAATTTTCAGCGTTTATAACCAGTATTAAAATAAAATCGTAAAACGAGGGATATAATTTTTTTAGGATAAAATACGCGCGATTATGGCTTAAATAAAAATACCGATATGCTTTTAAAACCTTATAATAAAAGTAATAATGCATACCGTTAATAAAATTAAATAATTAACAGTAAAAGATATAATACCGATTAAATGTTTTAAAGACGTATTCGAACTTAATAAGTCCTATAAGTTTAATAATAATTATTTTTGGATCCTTAATAGTAAATACATAGTTTTAATCGATAAAAATTATAGAACCAAATTAAAAAAATTAGCAGCCCGTAAAGTAAAAGGAATGTTACTAAGTTATTAAAAAATACATAATTATAAAATATAGTTATTAAAGGGCGGTAAATTATTAATAATACCGTATATTATTATTTATAAAGACTTGGAAAAGTTAGGATAACTTTTTAACCCGAAGGATATTATTCGGTTATTTCCGTAACCCGTATAGAAACGATTAAGATATCGTTAAAAACAAAATGTTAGAATAAAAAACAAAGACAATAATGTCGTTTTAGAGGACGATACGGACCAGGAAACCAAGCAAATTAAACGAAAAAAAGGATATCCGAAAAAAACGGTTTCCGAATTATATGCCCTGGAAACTTTAGACGAAATACTAGAGCTAATACGTAAACTAAAGTTAGCTTTAATTTAAAAAGATAATAATAACGATTTTTTTTATTTTTACCTATTATTAAGTATTAAAAACTAAAACGAAAACGGTTATAAGCTATACGTTATAATAAACGACGATTTATTATTAAAAAATGCTATGAAAAGCCTAAAACGCAAAATATAACTTAAAATTATCTTTATTAAGATTAAAGAAAACTTTTAACGCGGAACTTTTTATTTTATACTAGACGATAAGGTATACGGGTACCTAATAAATACGAAATAGGTGTTGAAAAAAAAAATATACGTTTATAAAAAAACTAAAAAAATATAAGGCCCGTATTTGCGTTAAGGGATTTATTTAACGGAAAGGAATTAATTATAATAAAACGTTAGTTAATATTATAAAAATTATATACTGGAAAATTTTAATAACGTTAATTATTACCTTAGGTTAACATATATTTTAAATTGATTTTATCGCGGCTTATTTTAAACGGCAACCTGAAAAAAAATATTTATATAAAGTTTTTTCCCATGTTAAAAAAGTATTTTGACGCATATCCGGAAAATAAAGTAAAATACCAGTTTTCCCCTGAAAAAATTATTAAATTAATGAACTTTTTATACGGCTTAAAACAAGCCGGAATTACTTAACAGGAAAAAATAAGAAAAATATTTACGAAATAAGGCTTTCGCCCGTTAATTTCGGACAACGTAATATATCATAATCCGAAAATAGAAAACGTTATTGCCTTATACGTAAATAATTTCCTGCTTTTCGGCCTTAATAAATAATATTTTAAGAATATCGCTAAGAAAATAGTTGAAAATATACCTATTAAAAACTTAAAGGACGTTAATTAGTACCTGGGCGTATAAATCGTCCGTTCTTTATTAACGGGAAATGTTAAACTGGACCAGTAATAATATATTAAGAAGTTATTAAAATTAATAGGATTAAATATTATACGGAAGCAACTTACGTTATTTATTAAGGATTATTTAAAGTACGCCATAAGGAATAAAAACGTAATTAACAAAAAAAAAAAAAACGTACAAATATATAAATTTTATAAGGAAATTTAATTTTTCCAGTTATATTAATAAACCGGATATAACGTTTATAACGTTAACTTGGGTTAGGTTTATAAGTAACCCGTTACCTAAATACCAGGAATATATTAAGCGATTACCGTAATACTTAAACGGTACGGCAAATTTATTTTTTCGGTACCGGAAATATAATAACTTAAACCTATTTAGAACAGTAAATACAAACTTTGCAAATAATAAATTAATTAAGTTTATAATAGGTTACGTATTTTTTATAACTGGAACGTCCGTATTATAGATTTTAAAGTTATAAAAAATTATTATTAAGTACATTACTAAAGCAAAATACGTAAAAGTAAAAATAATTATAACGGAGACGATTAGGATTAAGAATATCCTAATAAAATTAAGGCTTATATTTAAAAGTTTTATTCTTATCCTGGAAAATAATATAAATATGTTGAAATGGGTAATAAAGATATAGATAATACGGAGAAAGCGTTATATTCGACTGGAATACTATTACATACGTTAAAAGGTACAAAAAGGTAATATCAACTTTTAATACATAAAAAGTAAAAATAACTTAGTAAATAAGTTGATAAAGCTTTTTAATAGGGTTGATTTCGAACGATTTGTGGCGAATTTGGGATTAAAAAAAATACAGAACGAATTAAAAAATATTTAAAGTCGATAAATATAAAGGTTTATTAACCGAAATTATTTAAATTAAAAGGGTGTATTGGCAGTTAATGCTTTAAGATAATTACGGCTAGTAGGCTTAGGTTAAAGAATGTTACCTGGGATACCTTTTATTATGAAAAAACCCTTTGAATATAGATTATGTATATAAGGGTAATTCGCCTTAGACGTTTTTAGTTTGCAAAATTATTAATATAGAGTTTTGCGCCAGTATCTTGCATTTGATCACTGTAACTGCTGACACAACTTTATATAATTATAATAACGCCTAATAGCTTAGTAGTCGCGAGCCTAAGTATCTCTTTTAATTGCGATAGGCTTAGGCACCCTATTTCGGTTAGTCTTAAGAGATAGCTAGTTTAAATCCAGCTTGGGTTACCGTTTTTTTAGGTGGCGCTAGCCTAAAGGAACTAAACCAGTTAGGGCTTCGGTTTCGTTACCGTGTCGGCGATAATTAAGAGATGGCTGGCTTTTAGAACCAGTTACAATTAGGGGCGTTAGGAACTAATTAATTAATTAGGTATATTTTACCATTAATTGCCGTGTTATATAACCCGTATTACGTTTTTCCGACTCTTAGCTAAGAAAGGACGATTTTTAAAGGATGTTTCCCGGTTATATTTATATAATCCTTTATGTACGTACTTAGTAAATAGATTAACTTCTTATATATAACTAGTTAGATACTTTAATAGGATTTTACCTTGTATAATTATAATAATATATAAATAATAGATAAAAACGTCTTATATAAATTTAACATTATATATGTAATTTACTAAATAAAAATAATTAAAGATAATTCCGTTAAATCTTTTTCTATTTAAAATGATTTTAATTTATTATAAGTTCTTTTATTTTAAAATAATACTGTAATTTTATATTTAATTATATTAATTTATAATAAATATAATTATATTTTATAACTTCTAATTAATTAAAAAGTTTTAAAATACAGATTTTTATAAGAAATACTTTATAAAGTTAAATACTTAAATATAATAATAAGATAAAATATATTAGGCGTTTTTTATATTAACGATTAATTAAAATTCGCAATACATTTATTTTAAAAACTTATAATCTAATATAAGTATTAAAAATCCGTAAATATAATAAACTGTTTTTTAATATAACGCGTTATTACGTAACTTTATTTTTAATTAAAATATTAAAAATAAACATTTTAACTTAGCGAAAATTAAAGTTTAATTGAATTTTTAAAATTAGGGAAATAAATTATAAAGTATAAAAAACTATATTAGTAATTAATACTTTTAAATACTTTCGATTAGTACGTTTAAGTTATAGCTATTACCTAAAATAACTATTATATAAAAGTTATATTTTATATATGTATTTATATCTATATTATCGATTTCTTGTTAATTTTTTCTAACCTTTTTTAATAAATAACTATGCGCTTTGTACTTGTTTTTTATATTTAATTATTTTAATATCGAGTTAAATATATAAGAAAACCTATATAATTTAATAATAGAATATTAATTATAATGTCGAAATTTATTTATAAGGTGTTTTTTTTACTTTCTTATTTTTTAATTTCTTTAAAGCTTTTTATTCGACATTATTATATTATTTAATAAATGAATTAACACTTTACAGCGTTATATTTAAATTTTATCTAGAATACTAAGTTATCAACTAACTGATAGATTTTAGGCGTAAACCTTTTCCTTGAAAAAATAACATTATTTACTTTTTAATAGTATTTAAATTCGTAAAAACCGTAACGATTTTTTTCTTATAATTAACAAATATGTTAAGCCTAGCTAAAAGCAATTATATAAATAAATCTCTAGATTAGTTTATTTAACAACCTAAGCGATATTAATTTATATATTTCTGGTACAGGCTCTTTTTTGTTGTAGCTGTTTTTATATATATTTAAGAAGGTTTTGCTACCCTCACATTCTAGATGGGACCTTTTAGAGGTCAACCTGATACATTATCTTCAGCCATATATCCTTCAGTGTGTGACGTCGGGGTCTTATAAGGACGCTCCTTCTGACCGATTGAGAGGGCCGGGGTTAAGGTCGATCGTCCTAATCTCTAGCCCCTTAACCCGTCATCTACCTGCAGATGACGGGCTCGAGTCAAGGAGGGTCGGCTGTTCGAAAAAGTCCTCAGACTCCCCTCCTCATATCGCAAAGACACACCTCTGTAAGGATCTCCATACCCCGGTGGTAAAGGGATGTACCTTCGTATAAGGTGGCCTATCCCCACTCATTCTTTCTAGAGAGGGGTGCGAAAAGACTAGGGCCGTCTATATCCGTTTCAATACTTCAAAAACCCGCACTCCCAATATTTCAGCATCTAGTACCACAGCCCGAAGAGGTTTGGCTCCTCCAAATAATTTCAGAAAGATTTCCCCGAGACCTCGGTGCAAGAAAGGGGGTCTTCCCTAGATATCTCGAACAAAACCGCGAATCCACTCCGAAAGTTAATCGATACGCTCTCCAAACTAACGCCTCGCCGCGAGGGAAGATCGACTTCGAGCCCAAGCATTGTGATACTGTGATAACTGGAAAAGTGGACTTGGGGAGGTTTGATGTAGAGATTAGGGCCTAGGGCGCGCACGAGCAGATATAGAAGCTGTGTTTCCTACGACGCTGCCCAAATGAGAGATATGAGCGTTTAAGAGACTTTGCACATGGTGTATTTCCTTGGGGTATTGCTACCTAATTCCATTTGGGGACTCCTGGGGCCGTTTCCGAGCCCGTTTTAATGTCATCCACCTAAACAGATTTGCTTTCTTCAGTGCCTTCCCACACTTGTCCAACGTGCAGTTGGTGACGCGAACATCGTGATGGATATTGTTGAGAGCGCTCAAGAAATGCCCACTAGCCCGAGAACAGGCGCCTCGTGGGGCGCGGGGGCTTTATGGAATCCATGGCAGGGTGTACTACTGTGATCCTTTTTTTTTTTTTTTTTTTTTTTTTTTGCTGTACTGTACAATCAAAATTGTCATGTAGGCACCAGCCTCTTTGCCCCGTCGGCTTCCAACTGGTGGTACCGAAGTGACGTTGTATAACTAGTGCGTGCGGGAGCTTTCGGAATAGGCTAAAATGACTTCCCGCATGCTTGATAGGGTGTCTAGGTTTATCGTGTCAGCTGAGAAGATAGGGGTGGTACCAAAGTGATGTTGTGAAACTCAAAATACTTGTTTTTAGATCCCACGGAGGAAACGGCTGTTTATATTGTAACGCTACGCTATTGACCGAGGTGCGGTTACAAAGGCTCGGATGCTTGCATATTGCCCATAGGTTATTCAATAGAAAAAAAGGCAGAATTCTCCCTCGGCCCTCCATCATTTACTTCTTCTTCTTCTCTCCCAACATCCCTCGACCTCAAGCACTTTAGATATCAGACTTCCAGTCTCTTAGAGCCAAGTACCCATTACGTATCATTCGTCAAAAAGCATTTGAACATGGATGTAAGCCTTCATTCTAAATGGTTTCATGATCTAGGAATAGAACTATTTTTGAACCCTTACTAAAGTTTTCCCTAGGCATCACAATGCCTTGTCGGCAGGCAGGTCAACTATTGCGGCGCCGTGTGGACAATTGTAGCTATCTTTGCCGGGGGGGTAGGACACGACATTTACGTTAAGATCATGAATTCGGTTGGCGTTCAGCAGACGGTTCCCAACACACAATTGACGCCTGCCTGATCCTAATCTGAGCAACCTTGGCAGGGTAATTGGCAATTCTAGCCCATCATCATGGATCTATGGGATCCGTCGAAGGTTTCGCCTTACTTCTTTCCCTACTAGGCCACGATAATATAACAGCGAGAAGTAAATAACAAGACTTCTATCATGGTGACATGTAGACGACTCTCCAGTGATGGATTCCTCCTGTTCAGTCCTTTATGCTTATTTATTTGTGGTTGTGATTTCTTTAAGTCGGAACCCCCTCCCCCCCCTTTTTTTTACGCTCCACCCCATATCCGTAACTCGTTCCGATCTATTTACTGACTTTTTTCTTTATTAAAAACCTACTAATACCAGGTTTTAAATTTTTAAAAAATTATCCGTTTTTATTAAAATCTGTTTTTTCGAACGATATAGGGCTTTTTACTTAATTCCGCGGAGCGTAAATAGTAAAGAAAATAAAACGTAAAAACTATTATGTTTTACGGTTAAAAACTATAAAGTTTATAGGAAATATATTATATAGTGTCGAAAATATATTAATAGGAAAAAACCTAATAAAATTTAAATGAGCTTTTATATAACAGTAATTAAATTATATTGTCGGCAATTATATTACATTCTTAGGCCTATGATCCTATCTTTTCTAGTTCTAGGTTCCTTATTTTTAATTGAAGTGGGAGTAGTTAGATATAGCCTTTAGTTTTATTATCCTTGTCATTCCAGAGCTATAAATTAAAGCCTTTTTAATTTTTTCAACGTTTTAATAATAAATTATTATATTTGCTAATATGCTTTTATAGCTCTAGGGTTGCTATAAAGCTATTTAAACTTTACCGTTACCTTAAAAGTTATTAAAAAGCTTTTTTATCCGTTTTATATAAATCCTTTAACCTTTCCGGGATAAAGCTAGCTTTGTATTTTGTATTATGCTTTTATTTTTTCGGGTAATTTTTTACTATATATTTGTATTTACTATATTTATAGTAAAATAGTTAACCGGTTTAATTTTATGCGGATTTTTTATGATAAGTTTTTTTTTACGTTACAGCTTATATTTTCTTTCGTATTTTACCTTGATATTCGGTGATAAAGTTATTATATACTTGATTTACCGTTATGGTTAGATGTTAGCGAAGTGTTCTTTTTATTTAGCTTTTAAAGTAACGTCGTTATTTTGAATTAAATTAATAAATATAGTAATTTATTAATTAGCGTTAACCGATATATCTATCTCGTTATACTACCGTATTAGATTTTCAAAGTTAATTATATAATTAAGTACGATTTTTTTATTTAACGAATTACAGTTAGATTTAAACGTTTATATTTTAATCGATATTTTTATTCCGTATAAGCGTTTTAATATCTTAATTATTTCCTTTTTTTATAAGTTTAATAACGATTATTATAAAGGTTTTTTTAACGTTAATAATTATTACAGCGGTTAATTTAGCTTTATTAATATAGGTAAGTTTTGCCGAATTATCGTTACGGTATTTAATTACTATTAAGTTTATTTAAATCACCGTTTTTTATATTTACTAGTTATTATTATCTCGTAGACGATTTTTTTCGTTAAACTTAAATTCGAAGAATTTCTAGTTTAGGTACGTATTTTACTTTTCGCTTTTACTTAACAACTTAGTAAATACCTTTATTATTTGTTTTATGTTGAAACTTTCTGGTTAATCTTTTATATTTTTTCTAGACACTTTTCCCGACGCCATTTTATCGGATTTTTTCGGACGTTACCGCGTTAACGAACCTCTTACTTTTAATCGACAACGGCTATTACGTACGTAAGCGTTTTTTAGCGATTAAGGGAATTTCCAAAAATTTTTTAAGGTTAAGTTTTTACAAATTTCTTACTTTAAAACGCCTTTACGCCGAGCCTGCCGTTAAATCTATCTTAGCTTTCCGTACCCAAACGGAACGGTATTTCGAATATAATATAAAATAAGTAAATCGGGATATTAATTTTCTAAAAAACGGAGCCAGAAGATATTACTATATCGGTAATTATGTTGCATTTTTAGGCCTGTAGTTCTGTCTTCTTTAATTCTAGGTTTCTTATTTCTAACTAAGATAAGAGCAGCTAAATATAGCCTTTAGCTCTTTTAGCCTTATTATTCTAAGGCTATAAATTAAAGCACTTTTAATGTATTTTAACGCTTTAATAATAAATAACTATATCTACCGATATATATATATATTATTATATTCTCGATTTAACGTAAACGTTTAAATTTTTATTAATTAATAATAATAAATTTACAGGTTTAAAAATGTAAAAGAAGCGGTGTTTTACGTTAATATATTAATATAAGAATCTTAAAATTATAACAATTAATTATAAAGGTTTATATAAAGTTTTATTAATATTTAATAATATATTATATAAGAATATCGAATTACCGGTTGTTAAAATAATTAAATAATATAATAAATATAACGCCGATAAAATCGATATAATAAAACGTATAGAAATCGTCTTAATTTGAAATAAATTTATTAAAAAGTTCGTATTTTTAAAGTTTTTCTAACGGTAATAAATTCTTAGAATCGTTTATATTAACGTTAATAACCGATTGCTTTCATTATTTACTATTTTTAATAGTAACGGTATATAATATTAATTTTTTTAATTTCGAGAATTTAACATATAAAAATAAATATTTTAATATTTTTAAAAAGGGTTTAACTGATATCGAAAGTAACTTGAAATATTTATATAGAATTTTTATCCTTTATCTTTAATTCATAAACTTTGAATAAAAATTATATTATAGTTTTATTTATTTACGTTTTATATCTTTATTTACCTTTTTAATATAAATATCTTTTTATAAATAAAAGGATGTTATAATAATTCAATAATATATTGAAAAAATATTACTTGTTACGGCGCTTAGACTTTTAAATAGATAAGGCTAATTTAATTCTTAAGGCTATTAATAAAATATCAAGCTAAAAAACCTGAAAATAGGTCTAGGGAAAAATCCCTGCTTATATACATATAAATTGTATAGTCCGTAGGAGACACGTTAAGATTCCTTAGCTTTAACTTAGTTTTAACCTATAAATTCGGCTTAATATCGTAACATTCCCCCTCCTCCCCCCCCTCGGAAAAGCTTCGCTTTTAAAGCTTTAAATTTATTATAATAGTTTTATAATAATTTTACGTTATCCTTATATATAACTTATTTAATTCGTCGTTAATATCTTCAGACAAATATTTACGTTATAAAAAAAATATAAGTTCCGATTCGTTTACCGATATAAAATAAATAGCTATAACTTTCTTAGCGTAAGATTTATATAAATAATTATTAACTATAAATTCTCTATCGTAACGATAATAAAATCCCTTTATTTTTTATATTTTACGTTAATTTTTAGTAAAAAAAGGGTTCGACGAAACGTAAATTTATTAGTTAAATCGGGAGTTATTAACTTGATAAAGTTAATAATAAAAACAACGCTAGCGATTTCTACGTTTTTAATATAAATATAACGTAAAGCTATTACCTTTATAACTATTTGTTAATTTATATATTAATTTAAGGAAATAATTATATAAGGTTATTAGGTTTAAGCCGTATTATCTAGACTAAGCTAAAAATACGAAGTAATTATATTAATAATTAATACGATAAATATTTTACCTAATATTTTCGAATACAGCAATTATTAATAATTTTTACGGTAATAATAAATTATACGCCTCGGTTACGAAAAGCCTTATCCCGAAACTAATTATATAATGTCGATAAGTTTTAACCTTAATAAATCTTATACTTTTTAACTTTACGGTTCGGCAAAGGGAACTTTTTAAAATATAATAACTTAAAAAATATTAAGCTTTTCGCGGTAAACCTTAAATCCGTATAGGATAATTGCTTTACAACCTTTTTATTAGTTTTATAACAGCTACCTTTAATCTCGATTAATTTTACGATTTTTCGAATCTCTATTAATTAAAATAACTAAAATATACCGGGTAATTCTTATTATAAAATACCGGTATTCTGTAATTATAAAGTTTTTATAAAGAACGTTTTTTTTTTAAAATAATTAAATTTAATAAAATTTTAAAATAAATTAAAAATATCGATATTTCTATTAATTTAACCGATTTTTTTTAAAAAAATCGAATTTTATTTTTAATTTTTAAATATAATTTAATTTATATAAGTAAAAATAATTAAAAGTTAAATAATCTTATAGTAAAAAATATTAACCGTATAAAATAACTACTAGAAAAACTGGATATAAGTAATAAAAAGCTTAAAAATTTCGAAATTTAACTTTTAATTTAATATATAGAAAATTACAAACGATAATTTATCCGGCTGTTCCGGATTACGAAAACCGTCTAAAATTCGGTTAAGAATGGTCGTCGATAGGGGCATAACAGGGTAATTTAAAGTTACCTTAAAGTAAAACGCCTGTAAAAAGGTTAAGGCTTAGTAAAGCTTAATAACCGATAGCATAATCTATTTATTTATTTAATTTGATTCCACGGTTACGTCTCCTCTAAGGAGAAACGAAATAATTATACGTAATAAAAAATAGTTTGTTTATTTTGTTATAATTAAGATATTTTTAAATAATGTTATTAAATATATAACGGAAATTAACGATACGTTACGAATTAAAAAAGCTTAAAACTTTACCGCCGAACTGGGTTAAACGTTTTTATTTAATAAAGAAAATAAAAAAAAATTATTATTTTAACGATAATTACGAAACATTTTTATAAGGCGTTATTATTTAAATAAATTGTTATATAAACCTTTAACAACTCGGAAAATTGTTTAATAATTAAACGTTTACGTTATAAGCGTTCGTTTTAGCTATAGCTTAAGGAACTTCCGTATCGAAAAATTTAAACGGTTATAAATGTATTAAAAGTAGCTTTTAACGTTTCTAATTATAAAGCTATTAACGGAAAGTTTCTTTTAAATAAAAAATATTTATTTATTAAAATTTTCGAATATCGTAAGCTTTTTTATATTAGGAAGTATTAAACGTGAATTTAAAGGTGTAATAAAAAGGGCGTTAATAATATCGTCGCGTTTTTTTAATTCGGAGATAAATTACGACGTAATCTTTTTGTTAGATATTCATTCAGACCAATTGTTAGCTCACTGAGCCACGAACCCCTCTTGGGTCGTATCAGCGACTGTTGTTGGACAGCTTCTTATCAGGATTTATATGGGTTCCTGTCCTAGCCTAGTCTTCTTGGCTACAGGGGGCTGTATTCTTACACTTTTCTAAGATAGTTTATATAGTAGTTTAAATAACGGCTTATACCCGCTAAGCGTTAATTAAAGTTATTAAGAAGGTAACGATAATAAAAATGTAATGGCGATAGAAGGTAAAATAAAAAAATACTGGCTAATAACAAAGGCTATATAGTTAATAAGGTGATTTAAATATAAAAAATGGCGATAAGAGCTAGAAAAACGTATATATAGCAATAAGGGCTAAAAAGATGCATAAATAATAATAAAGGCCAGAAAATAACAATAAAGGCTGAAGAAATCCTTAAAAATAACTAATATAACGTTAAAAACCATCGTAAAGTTTAACGGCTTTATTATTAATACTTAGATTAACAATTAGCTAGTTAAACGAATTTGTTATTATATTATAATACTAAAGCTTTTAAATAAAGAAAGTATATCTAATTCCTAAAGCTATTAATAAAATAACAGGCTAAAAAACCTAGAAACAGGTTTAGAGAAAAGTCTCTCCTTATATATATAAATTATATGGTCCGTAAAAGATACGCTAAGGTTCCCTAGCTCTAACTTAGTTCTAGCCTATAGCTTCAGCTTAATGCCATAATAATATTTATAAGTTTACGATTTATTAATAAAATATAAATCTTAAATAATAAATACGACTAAATTAAAAAGTAAATAACGTAAATAGCTAAATTTAATTTAATTTTTATAGGTAACTAAATACTTTAAATATTAAATCATTTAAATTATTTAAGAATATATATATTATTGAAAAATCTCTTAGTAAAAATATATTTAATTTTTGAAAACTTTACTATACGAATTTTTTTATAGAATTAAAAAGGGTTTTAAAAAAAAAATCAATCGTTATCGAAATGTATAACAATTAATAAATTAAAACTTAAACAACTTTAAAACAATAAATCGAATTAAATGAAAAATTTATAAAAATAATACCTGTTCGAAAACTAAAAATAAAGTTAAAAACCTTTTCGAAAAAATCCTTATATAGTAATTTAGTAAAGTTATTAAAATAAATTTTTCGAATATAACAAAAATAGTAATGATAATCCGGATTATATTATATGCTTTATTTAATACGGAATTAAATAACTATCTCATTATTAAAAGAATTTTATTTGTATTAAAAGGTTATGTTATTGATGGCTTTAAAAGTAGGTGGCGCGTTGGGGGGGTAGATCGTAAGGGGGGATCCGGCTTATCATAGCTCCCTATCTTTGGTTAACC